>CM042430.1:40258804-40261016 GCA_023631565.1 Gymnocephalus cernua
CAGAGCAGGGGGAATGAGAGGGGGGAACACCAGAGCAGGGGGAATGAGAGGGGGACACCAGAGCAGGGGGAATGAGAGGGGGGAACACCAGAGCAGGGGGAATGAGAGGGGGGGACACCAGAGCAGGGGGAATGAGAGGGGGGAACACCAGAGCAGGGGGAATGAGAGGGGGGAACACCAGAGCAGGGGGAATGAGAGGGGGACACCAGAGCAGGGGGAATGAGAGGGGGGAACACCAGAGCAGGGGGAATGAGAGGGGGGGACACCAGAGCAGGGGGAATGAGAGGGGGGAACACCAGAGCAGGGGGAATGAGAGGGGGGAACAACAGAGCAGGGGGAATGAGAGGGGGGAACACCAGAGCAGGGGGAATGAGAGGGGGGGACACCAGAGCAGGGGGAATGAGAGGGGGAACACCAGAGCAGGGAGAATGAGAGGGGGGAACACCAGAGCAGGGGGAATGAGAGGGGGGAACAACAGAGCAGGGGGAATGAGAGGGGGGAACAACAGAGCAGGGGGAATGAGAGGGGGGAACACCAGAGCAGGGGGAATGAGAGGGGGGAACACCAGAGCAGGGGGAATGAGAGGGGGGAACAACAGAGCAGGGGGAATGAGAGGGGGGAACACCAGAGCAGGGGGAATGAGAGGGGGGGGACACCAGAGCAGGGGGAATGAGAGGGGGAACACCAGAGCAGGGAGAATGAGAGGGGGGAACACCAGAGCAGGGGGAATGAGAGGGGGGAACACCAGAGCAGGGGGAATGAGAGGGGGGGGACACCAGAGCAGGGGGAATGAGAGGGGGGGGACACCAGAGCAGGGGGAATGAGAGGGGGAACACCAGAGCAGGGGGAATGAGAGGGGGGGGACACCAGAGCAGGGGGAATGAGAGGGGGAACACCAGAGCAGGGGGAATGAGAGGGGGGGGACACCAGAGCAGGGGGAATGAGAGGGGGGAACAACAGAGCAGGGGGAATGAGAGGGGGGAACACCAGAGCAGGGGGAATGAGAGGGGGGAACAACAGAGCAGGGGGAATGAGAGGGGGGAACACCAGAGCAGGGGGAATGAGAGGGGGGGGACACCAGAGCAGGGGGAATGAGAGGGGGAACACCAGAGCAGGGAGAATGAGAGGGGGGAACACCAGAGCAGGGGGAATGAGAGGGGGGAACAACAGAGCAGGGGGAATGAGAGGGGGGAACACCAGAGCAGGGGGAATGAGAGGGGGGGGGACACCAGAGCTGGGGGAATGAGAGTGGGAAACACCAGAGCAGGGGGAATGAGAGGGGGGGAACACCAGAGCAGGGGGAATGAGAGGGGGGGAACACCAGAGCAGGGGGAATGAGAGGGGGAAACACCAGAGCAGGGGGAATGAGAGGGGGAAACACCAGAGCAGGGGGAATGAGAGGGGAAACACCAGAGCAGGGGGAATGAGAGGGGGAGACACCAGAGCAGGGGGAATGAGAGGGGGAAACACCAGAGCAGGGGGAATGAGAGGGGAAACACCAGAGCAGGGGGAATGAGAGGGGGGAACGTAGCGGTGGAGATGTAACGAATCACTTTCGTATCTAAGATAAGTTGGTTTTGCAACTGAAATATCTCAAATCAACATTGAAATTATACCCAGCCCTAGACGCTGATGTCACTTCCTGTGTGTACCTGTGCAGGTGGCGTCTGCAGAGGGTTGTTGTCGAGGACGATGGTCTGTAGCTGCGTGAGCTGTCGGTAACAGAGGGGAATGGACGTCACTTTGTTACAGGAGAAGTCCAGACGCACCAACGGGAGATCTGCCAGCTCTGAGGACACACACACACTTCTGTTACAGAGGAATACACACATTGTGTGTGTGTGTGTGTGTGTGTGTGTGTGTGTGTGTGTGTGTGTGTGTGTGTGTGTGTGTACCTGGAGGCAGGCGGACCAGGTGGTTCCTCCGGATGTTCAGGTCTCTCAGAGCCTCCAGCTGACCCACCTGAGACGGCAGAGTCTGGATCTCATTACAGCTCACGTCCTGCAGGAACGTCCACACAGCCATCAATAACTGATCATCAATAACTGATCATCAATAACAGATCATCAGTAACTGATCATCAATAACTGATCATCAATAACAGATCATCAATAACAGATCATCAATAACAGATCATCAATAACTGATAATCAAGATGATGTGATATAATAGGACAGGTAGATGATGTGATATAATAGGACAGGTAGATGAT
>CM042430.1:40261216-40273716 GCA_023631565.1 Gymnocephalus cernua
ACAACATGAGTGTGGAAATAAAACTGTTAGTGTAGGAAATGGCCAGTCTAAGGAGAAAGCAGTAAATGACACACAGACAAGGAAAGAACAAGGCGAGACAGATACAGCCAGCTGCAGTCAGAATGATATTAATGAGGTTGGTGATGCTCTGGCTGAAACTCTGTCTGAAGAGATGGATGGAACTACAAGATCCAGCAAGAGAAGAAGCAGCTCTAACAAAGAGCAGAATGATGCTAAAGCTAAAAAGCTGTTAGAGGATCTGTGTGACGATGATGAGGATGATGATGATGATGATGATGATGAGGATTGTGAGTGGACAGCTTCCCAAGTAGAGAAGTTAACTCTTTATCCTCTGGATAGGATCAAGAAGTTCCTGCAGGACACTAAGGGGCTGAAGGCGGTGAAGACGGAGCAGTTGTTCCCAGACCTGAGAGGGTTCATCAGGTCTGGGGCTGAGGAAGGATACTGAAGGGTTCACTATCCAAGAGGTTTACCGCCTCAGGAAACTGATCACTAAAGTCAGAGCTCAACTCATTGATGATGATGTCGTCATCGGAGTACGTGGAGGATGCTGAGTCAGCTGCATCCTTCTACGCTGGGCTTCCTCAGGTGGGTGCTGCTACCAACACGGTGCTGGAAGACCAACTGTCCCTGAATGAGCTGTATGCTGCTCTGATGAGCCTGGGGGACGGTAAGGCGCCAGGCATCGACGGGCTGCCTGTGGACTTCTATAAGACCTTTTGGCCAGTAATTGGTGAAGATCTGCTGGAGGTCTTTCAAGACAGCTTGAGCAGAGGACGTCTGCCACTGAGCTGCAGAAGGGCCGTCATTACCCTGCTGCCGAAGAAAGGAGACCTGCAGGAGTTGAAGAACTGGAGACCTGTTTCTCTGCTTTGTGGGGATTATAAGATCTTGTCTAAAGCTCTCGCTTCTCGGCTGCGGGAGGTAATGGGTGAAGTGGTTCACATCGACCAGACTTACTGTGTGCCCGGCAGGTTAATGAGTGATAATATCACTCTAATTCGGCATGTTTTGGAAGTCTCTGGCTCAGTGGGCATGGATACTGGCCTTATTTCCATAGACCAGGAAAAGGCTTTTGACCGGGTTGAACACCAGTATTTGTGGCACACGCTCAATGCTTTCGGCTTCAGCCCAGGGTTCATAGCTAAGATACAGGTACTGTACCGTGACATTGGGAGTATATTAAAGGTTAATGGTGGTTTGGCTGCACCTTTTAATGTGCAGAGAGGGGTACGGCAGGGGTGCTCTCTGTCAGGGATGCTCTATTCCCTCGCTATTGAGCCTCTGCTCAATAAGCTCAGGAAGGAACTTTTAGGTGTTTATTTTCCTGGGTGTGATTCAGCTGTTAAAATATCACCTCATGCAGATGATGTCATGTTTGTTTTAAACAAACAAGCAGATATCGACACTTTGGTTGGGAATGTAAGTATTTTTAATCATATCTCGTCTGCTAAAGTTAACTGGGCTAAGAGTGAAGCTGTGGTGGGGGGGGGATAAGCTGCAGAGCACTCTATCTCTCCCAGGAGGACTCACCTGGAAGAAAGGAGGGGTAAAGTATTTGGGTGTGTTTTTGGGAGAGGAATGTGTGATGCAAAAGAACTGGGATACTGCTCTGGAAAACATAGAGGGCCGTTTAAAGAGATGGAAGTGGCTCTTACCGAGCATGTCCTATAGAGGCAGGACACTTGTTATTAATAATCTGCTCTCTTCTTCTCTGTGGCATAAACTGTATTGTGTCGACCCCCCTTCTGATTTACTTGCAAAAATTCAATCCGTTTTGATCAGTTTCTTTTGGATAAGCTGCACTGGATTCCCCAGGCTGTTCTGTTTCTCCCCAAAGAACAAGGAGGACAAGGACTGGTTCATTTGGCCAGCAAGGCGCTGCTTTCTGCCTGCAGTTCCTCCAGAGACTGCTGGTGGGCCCTAAAGACCTGGTCTGGAGACCTCTGGCCCACTGGGTGCTGAACAACTTTAAAGGATTTGGAATAAGGGATTCTGTGTTCCTGATGGATGTGAGGAAGCTGAGTTTTCAGACGTTGCCGCCTTTTTATCGTGGCGTGTTTACGGTGTGGAAGCTGTTGACCAAGGAGAGACGGCCGCAAGGTGACTCCCTACACTGGCTGCTACAGGAACCGGTGGTGTACGGGGACCGGTTGGATTACCCCTGCTGGGCAGGTTCTGCCATCACAGACGCGTTCTGCAGAGCACGGGTGCTCACGCTGGGGAATGTGGTGGATATTGCCGGACCTGAACTAAACCATGCTGCTGCCTTGGCAGCTGTTCTGGGTGTGAGATCAGTCCGAACCATCTCTAAACTGTTGGACCACTGGAAATAGAACCTGTCTGGACACGACTCCGTACTGTTGGAGGAATATCATGTTGGTCAGAGTTTACCTCAATCTGATGACTCCTTCCCTGATTTATGTGTCCGTCCCTACCTTGAGAACTGTGTTGGTTGTTTATTAGATGTAATGCACTGCACTTTAGATTTTAAAGAGGCAACAGGGAAAGCCTTTTATAAAATGATGGTGCTATGTTTGAATAAGAGCAAACTCCATGACCGGGCTGACACGCCGTGGAGAGGTCATCTGGGTTTGGCGGTTGATGTCCAACCTGAGTGGAGGAGTTTATACAAACCACCATTAACCAAAAGAGTAGCTGACTTACAGTGGAGGGTTTTACACGGGATAGTGGCGGTAAACGTTTCTGTCTGTCATTAGTCCTGGTGTTAGTAACACATGTCCTTATTGTGAGGAAAGAGAAACCGTGTTCCATTGTTTTGCTGAGTGTGTGCGTCTGCTGCCGTTGTTCTTGCTGCTGGAGAAACTGTTCAGTAAGGTAGGGGAGGTTTTCTCCAAGCACATGTTCATCCTCGGGTTCAGGTACAGGAAGTTAGCTAAACATAAATGTCAGCTGTTGAACTTCATCCTGGGCCAAGCAAAGATGGCCGTGTACGTGAGCAGGAAGAGGAAGGTGGATGACTCGGTTGATATAAATGTGAACCTGCTGTTTACTCGGATGGTGAAAGCCAGAATCAGGATTGACTTTACCTTTTATAAAGAGATGAAGGATGTGATCTGGGCTCATGGTGATGTGTTGAGACCAACTCATCTTCTCTCAGGAGGTGATGTCATGTATTTAAGTGTATGTGTATGTACGTGTTTGTTGGCTTGTTGAAGAGATTATTTTTGTAGGTAACGAAATGGGACTTTGATAAAATAAAGTTCCGTTAAAAATCAAATCAAATCTCTCTCTCTCTCTCTCTCTGTCTCTCCTCTTCTTTCCGTTTCCGGTGAGTGTGAGCGTGAGCGTGAGTGGTGGTGGCGGAGGTGCGAGTGGCGCGGAGTTTCAAATTGTTTCTGTCCCTGTTTTTCTGAGTTTTCCGACTGCATCTTCAATCTGTCTTTTTGTGCATGATCAGGTATGTTTCTTACATTTTGTATTGGAGTGTCTGCTGAGGAATCGGGTTTTCGGTCGAGTGTCTTTTTCGGGAGGAATGGCGTCCTTTGAGACGCCACCTCCGACTCTCCGGCAGGGAATAAGAATAATGTTACTGTGGAGGTTGGTGAACAGGAACTATCTTTTGCATCCAGAATGAACAAAGCAGTGGTTGTGTTTATGAAGGATAAGCAGCTAGTGCATCAGTTGATTGAGAGCGGTGTGTTCATCAGAGAAAGTTTTGTGCAGGTTTCCCCCTTATCAGCTCCCTCCACGCGAATCACCGTATCCGGTGTTCCGCCGTTCATATCCAACGAGTTGTTGGAGAATGAGCTTCGGAGGTTTGGAAAGTTTGCCAGTGGGTTTAAAACTGTGACTTTGGGATGTAAGGATCCCAAACTGCGACATGTGCAGTCTCTGAGGCGGCAGGTGTTCATGTTCCTGGACTCGGCCACACAGACGCTGGAGGTGTCTTTCAGAGTGAAGCATGGTAATGGTTCTTATATGGTGTATGCAAGCTCTGGACAGTTGAAATGTTTTGAGTGTGGAGATGTGGGACACAAGCGTGTTGCTTGTCCCCACAGACAGCAGGCGCCGTCTGATGGCGAGGCTGCTGCGCCTGATGGCGAGGCGGCCGCGGCTGGGGCTGAACTTCTGTTATGATCAGACACTTTAAAGGAAATTAAACTGCATTAAATATGTTAATTGATTGACCCAATCTGAATATAAATGAGTAAATTCCTCCATTAGATCAGAATGAAGCTGTGAGATGATGTAATGCCCCCCCCCCCCCCCTCCTTTCAGGGTGGAGCCTGCTGGAGTCAGATGGTTGTCACCAGGTCTGAGGAAGTGTAAGTGTGTTTTTAATTTCATTCATCAAACTGTGACATCACTCATCCAACCCTCTGATGTTAATAACTGCAGCTGTGTTGTGTCTCGTTCTCTCCGTCAGATTCCTGTGAACTCACAATCGACACAAACACAGTGAACAGAGAACTCAAACTGTCTGACAACAACAGGAAGGTGACATTAGTGGAGGAGGATCAGAAATATCCTGATCATCCAGAGAGGTTTGACTGGTATCATCATCAGCTGCTGTGTAGAGATGGTCTGACTGGTCGCTGTTACTGGGAGGTTGAGACCAGAGGAGATGTTGAGATATCAGTGAGTTACAGAGGAATCAGCAGGAGAGGAGGCAGTGTTGACTGTTTGTTTGGATGTAATGATCAGTCCTGGAGACTGAACTGCTCTGATGGTGATTACTCTGTCTGTCACAATAACAGAGAAACAGACATCTCCCCCCCCTCTGGTAGAGTAGCAGGTCTCTCCCCCCCCCTCTGATAGAGTAGCAGGTCTCTCCCCCCCCTCTGGTAGAGTAGCAGTGTATGTGGACTGTCCTGCTGGCTCTCTGTCCTTCTACACAGTCTCCTCTGACTCACTGATCCACCTCCACACCTTCTACACCACATTCACTCAGACTCTCTATCCTGGGTTTGGGTTCTGGTCTACTGGTTCCTCAGTGTCTCTGTGTCCTGTCTAACTTCTTCTTCTTCTTCTTCTTCTTCTTCTTCTTCTTCTCTTCTTCTTCTTCTTCTTCTTCTCTTCTTCTTCTTCTTCTTCTTCTCTTCTTTTTCTTCTTCTTCTTCTTCTTCTTCATCTTCTCTTCTTCTTCTTCTTCTTCTTCTTCTTCTTCTTCTCTTCTTTTTCTTCTTCTTCTTCTTCTTCTTCTTCTTCTTCTTCATCTTCTTTTGTTCTCCTTCTTCTCTTCTTTTTCTTCTTCTTCTTCTGCACTGTAAAAAAAAGTTATTTCACTGGAATTTACTGTAAAAGTTTTTTCCCATTTGTTCTACATTAAGTGTTAATGCCATAAAAATACGGGAAAATACTTTTATTTTTAAAAAAACACATTAAATAAAGGTTGTAGTCTGTAAATTGATATAATGAGAAAATATAGTTGTTTAACAGGACAATTCCATTGCTTAATGAGCTTGAAAGTTAAATTACATTGAATTTTATGTAAAAAGACAAAAAATAACCATAATTTTACTGAGTGTAAAATTGAGGCATCTTTCTGTTTTTTTACAGTTAAACCTTAAAATTAATATAAAGAAACGTTAAAAAACAATCGTGAAAAAACGGTAAAAAGTCTGGCAGCAAAAGTTGCCAAACACTTACCGTGAAATGACAGTCAAAAACCTTACGTTATTCTACAAAGAACTTCTTTTTAAAATACAGATATTTACTGTACATTTTCTGTATTTTTACAGTCCAACTACTGTAAAATTAAAAAGAATTGTAATCATAAAACATATTTAGAATGTTAAACAAATGTATAAATCTGTACAAACACTGACCAATATTGCAGAATACCTTAAAATTACATAAGTTGAATGAAAACTGCTGTTTTCATTCTGTTTTTTTTGGTAAATTCACAAGATTATCCAATCCAGACAACACACAGAAATCATGTCAAATAAACATAAAATTATTATAAAAATTACCCTCGTTTTACAGACCATTCATAGTATCTTAAAAGCTTTAAGCATTTATTTTATATGATTATCCAGTCTATTTACAGTAAATTCCTTCTACTGTACAAAAAAGCAACTATCTAATATACCTACATACTTCAACCATTAATATAACAGTTTTACTTTATATAAACAGTACTTTATAGTGATTAAACGCAACTATTCAATATATCTACAGACTTATCCCATTATTATACTGTTTGTTTACTTTGTAAAAACAGTTGACAGTATTTACAATTAACTATCCAATATATGCATCAGAGACTCTTCAGAAAAATAAATAAATAATAAGTAAATATTGGTATAATGTATAGGGGTCTATTGTATCTTATTCAATGTGGTCTCATACATACTGTGTGTTAGTGTTTTAATCGCTGTCAAACATCATCCTGGCCAGTATCTCCTAATGGAAGTGTACTAAAGGGGTTAACAGAGGTACTGAGACAAGTAGGACCAGCCTGACCCGTTTAATGCATTGAATGAGGCTGACATGAACCCTCACTGCATGGCCTCAACCACTCCACAGCACAAACCCACAAGCATTGTTCTCAAGTATAGTTGGATCACTGTAATTCTATTAGAAACTAAAATACTGTAATATTTTATGGTAATACAAACAGTAAAAGAACTTGGCAGCACACAAGCTTAAACAACCAGCTAAAGCTGTACCGCACCAAATCACCACTGGGGCCTATGTGGACAAAGATGCTGTAATCAGATCTGTCTTTGTAAAAATATAGATTCTCTCACCTAAATATTTGTGGAAACAAAGCCATAGCTTCAGTTAAGGGAATGCATAAGAGACAAGAGTCAACCTAAACTACAAGCCTTGGATGTACATGATGTCTGTTTTAGTCCAAGTCTGTGATATGCTCATCACTATATAATCATGTTTTGGTCTGGCGAATGAGTTGGCATAAGGATCATGCAGCCATAGTTCACATCACATAGGCCCACAACCCTATAGGCCTACAGGATGGCGATACAGTACACAGAGAGCCAGGCAGCCTGCAGCCTGGGTAAGCCTACATCTTCACCATCCTAATATGTTAGGGGGCATCTGATGTTCTTGCCTCATTTCACTTCCGTGGAGGCCCAACATCTTTTTCCATTGACTGCTTACTTTGCTGATGTCTGCTGTGATGCCTTATACTGTGTCCACTCTGGCTTCTAATGTTTGTTCCTGTCTATGTCATGCAAACAGCTCAGAGCATGAGCTTCCCTCTTATGTGGGGTAGAATGAATATTCATGCATGTCCAGTACCTCAAACGCCTCACTAGCACCTGACAAGACCTCTGTGATCTGATCACCTCTGCCTCTGAAATTACACTGCAATTTCCATATACTTGCAATAGTTACACAGGCATTGATGCACATATGGCCTGGGCAATATGTGTTCCATTTAGGTGTAACAGTAATACATTAATACGCCAAAGCTATGCTACACTTTTATAAGGGGTGGAAAATCAATATTCATGCACACCAGTACCTCAAATACATACCTGCTTGCCTAACTTGCACACCACCTAACCTAACTTGTTCCACTAGTTCCAACCCTCATACAGTTTAATTCAACCCTGCGTTGATACGCCACAACAGACACAACAGAGCCATACGTGTAATGTCAGATGTTGCTTCATAGTGTCCTATACATGCAATTTACTGTAACAATAAAGAAATCTTGAATTGTGTGCGGCTGCCCATTTTAAGTGTGTCCCCTCTTATGAAAGTCATGCCTACTGACAAACAGTATGGACATCTGCAACATTATGCTTATTTGAGAAATTATCTGTTATTTCACAGGCCTTTCATAAAAGGCTGTTAATCCACTTTAAAAACGTTGGAGGCTGTCTTCCAATACAATATGTTAGACCAGAGGTTTTGAAAGTGGGAGGCAGGCCCCCCTAAGAAGCTCCAAACTGTTTTAGGGGAGGCTTGTGAATGTAAATGAAAATTAGGAATTCAGAAATACAGTAGTTTGGGGAAGTTTTTAGTGTTTTTTCAGTCAGAAACTAATAAATGCATGCAGGACAAACCTCTTTTTTATATTTGGTGTACTTGAAATAATATATGTAGCATACACGTTCCTTTCCTTATGAAGGTGCATGATACATTTGTTACATTATTTTCTCTTAATATTAAGACCCAAAATGAGTGTTCAACAAAATGCCAGGTCTTTGTGCAGTCCTACTGCTCCCTCAAATCATTTTGCCTCTCCCCAGTTTCTACAGGTCAAAGGGAACAAAGAGTTTTTCATGGGCTGATGTAATATAAGGAGAATAAAGACATGAAGTATGAATAAAGCCTTACATTGGTGTGCTATATATTGTTTTAATTTAGCAATACATGCAATGTGTGAAAGACTGGGAAGTGATGTTAGTGCTCAACAGTTCAACCAAGGTTTCTGTAGCATCAACATGAATTTAGTAATCTGGGGGTGAAGCGATGTAAGACCTTACAATGGTTGAATAAACATAAATGTAAACAGAAATAGTCTCTTTAGTCTCTGTGCTTCAAATATCAAGAAAGTGCGCGCAGATTCAAATAACTGAATGTTGCGAAATCATTGGATGAATCATGCCAGGTGAGACAATCTTGACCAATGGCATTGTTTGACTTCAGAGGGGGAGGGGCTAACGTCAAGATCATCCCTCAACGGCACAGAGACACTGTGGAGTGGATAACGTAGCTAGCTAATGCAAGACATTTCCACGATGATTCACATTCAGCTTTCACTTCAGGTAAAGTAATACTGTTGTTTTTATTTACATGTAGTTTCCTCACGAGATATCAACTGAACATGAGTTAAGATAACTCTTGCAATTTTAAAATGTCAGCAGGGATAACGTTAGCATGCCGTTTATGTGCCTTATCAACATCTGGCGCAACATTATGCCTGTCCTTAAGTAACGGTAGCCTTGAATGTGAACCATGCACCAGTTGTAATGATCGTAATGAATAAATAATCTTAATTTGAATGTGATCGTTATTTTCACTCATGATTCAGTGTGTCCAACTTAACATTATCATTCTGTCTTTCCAGAGAGAATGTTTCCATTCTCGCTTTCTACATAAAAATAAATGGATAGGGAATTGAACAAACTCAGAAATAAGATATAGGCTACCTGCTCTACTTAGAAGTGTCTCACCCTCCAGTCCAGACCACTCAGTATGTAGTTAAATATGTATTTTAAGTTTCATTTTTGCCGTAAATCTAAATAAATAATTACCTGGTGGTCAATGCTGGCAAGCCACCACAAATACATCTATGTAGCTATAGTACTGTTACAGTAATGTTGAAATGTTTAAAAAAATCTCACCCTAATTCTTTAATCCCTGTTTAGGCAAGATGGAAGAAAGGATACAAGATTAAGAAGACCAAGGAGAAAAAGAAAGCTAAAGTAAAGAGATGTTCACCATACAGTATCACACGTAATCAGCTGTACCTTACCACATCTTTCTCACCCATGATATGGCTCTCATTCTGTGTTCGGTTTGACAGGAATCAAGAGGCCAATGACCAGTTAATGAAGGCTGAACCAACAGGCCAGACTGAGAACAGGATAGCCCAGAGCAAGAGGGGGCCCAGCAGAGGCTAAGAAGGAGGCAACAAACCCACATACAGCTGAGGGAGGTACCGAATGACATCTGCACTGGTAATGGTTGCTTTACCTGGTCTGTGCTTGTAAACAAAAACAAACAAAAAACAAACCGAGGTCTGAACCCAACGTGTATTTGTCACCCTGTTACACACATTGTTTACCATATCTTCGTTTTCTGGTCAAATGGCCTTTTGAATGGGAGTGCTAGGGGCACTACTATGATCACATCAAAATCACTTTTTTTAAAACACTAAGAAGGCTCAACACAACATGAAACTTTGCTCCAAGTATCACCAGGGGCTCTACACATTAACGGAAGTATTGAGAACATTGATTGTGTTCACAGAGTTTACTAAAAAAGGTTTTTGAACAACTTAGTTTAGCAGTTGTTGTTTCCGGGCGCTACCATCTCCAAATGCAGCTTAACAGGGAGGAGAGTAAAGATGGAAAGCTCCTAAAGCTTAGTTCCATATAAATACACGGATAATTAATTGTTTAGTCGTTAGTGAAAAACCATATCGACCTTGTAGTTGAAAAAGGATCCTCACATAAGAATTACATTTCCTCTTATTGAGTCTGTTCATTCGCATTTGGAGATTGACACTTTTTGAGAGATGGTAGCGCCCGGAAACAACAACAGCTACAGTGTTGTTCAAAACCTTTTTAGTAAACTCTGTGTACACAAACAATGTTCACAATGCTGAGTTAATGTGTAGAGCTCCTGGTGATACGTGGAGCAAAGTCTCATGTTGTGTCAAGCCTTCTTAGTGTTTAAAAAATAGCTATTTTGATGCTACTATAAAAGTGCCCCTAGCTCTCCCATTCAAAAGGCCAGTATACCAAAAACAAGAATACGTTAAACCTTAAAAGTGGCGCTTCCGTCCTAATTATGCTTTTAAACTAAAGTTTGACTCACGTACATTCACAAAAACACCCTAGGATGCATTTTGGCGAGAGTTACGCTTTAAGACTTGTGACTTGCACATGTGTGACTTAAAACCATTACACAATGGGGGCGTGATGATTAAGCGATGCAAATATGCAAAGTAATCGCCTTTGAATATTTCACATCAAAACTATTCACACCGGCAGCTATGCGAATTTGCGACAGTTTTCAGTTAAAGTTTCGGATATTCGCGCCAGCTCATCTACCATGTCGGTAGGACAGATGCTGAAGAGAGAAAGTGACAAAAGATGTGGTGTGAGCGGACGAGAAAGAGAGCAGTCGGACCATAGGAGAGTTAACGCTTAGCGGTGAAGATATGAAGTGATTGTACAGCAGCTCATCTTTATTCTTATATCTCCCCGTTACCTCCTAACATCCCCCTGGCTGTTCTCAGTGTCATCTTTAAAATCTTTCTCAATTCATTGTTTTTGGAAAAGCTTATACATTACATTACATTATATCAGCTGACATCACAAATTTTAGTTTTGGGATTTTGGAGAGAGTTGTTCATGTTTACTGACATTTGAACACGCACGTATGAATTCCCAAATTGCCCATAGTTCCCCTTTTGCTATAATGCAACGTACCAGACAGTTTTTGCTCCCATAAGTTTATTCATATGTTAAGGATTATGGATAGTACTGTTTAATAGTGCATTTATTTGTAAAGCAAGCAGTAAATGGTCATTTTATGATACTTTCTGGTTATGATACATCTTAAAATCTCATACATCTCAAAAAGGGATCTGCAGTGAATGGATTGGACAATGCTGTAAAATGTCAGCAGAAAAGATTTATATATTTATTGAGTGTAAAAGTAGTTAGGCCTAATGCAAATGTACTTTTACATATTCCTTTTGGTTTTTGTACATTCAAAACCCCATTTACTGATGAGGAAGTTGTGAACATATATTGGATAGTAATAGTAATTACTGTCAAATAATGTTTATGAAGTAAGTCCCATGCACTTGCACAAAGTCTGTAGATATATTGGTGTTGCTTGTTATTACTGTCAAATAAAGTTTATATAAAATAAACATGTATGTACACATAATGGAGAGTTGCTTGTTATTACTGTCAAATAATGTTTATATAAAGTAAACCCCTTCAATGAGGAAAAGTCTGTAGATATACCAGATTGCTTTTAAATTACTATAAAACTATGTTTATATAAAGTAACCTCATGTATTAATAGTAAATGTATGTAGATATATTGGAGAGTTGCTTCTAAATGACTATGAAACAATGTTTACATAAAGTAAACACCATACAATAATGGTAAAAGTATGTATATATGTTGGATAGTTGCTATTAATTACTATAAAGAACAGTTTATATAAAGTAAACCCCCTTACAATAACGAGGTAAAGTCTGTAGATATATTGGAGAGTTGCTTGTGATTACTGTCGAATAATGTTTAAATAAAGTGAACACCCATACAGTAATGGTAATACTATGTTTATATATTGAATAGTTGCTTTTTATAACTAAAAAACAATGTTTATATAAAGTAAACCTCATATAATAATGGTAAAGGTATGTAAATATACTGGATATTTGCTTCTAAATTACTATGAAACAATGCTTATTTAAAGTAAACACCATACATTAATGGTAAAAGTATGTAGATATATTGGAGAGTTGCTTGTAAATACTCTCAAATATTGTTTATATAAAGTAATGACTATTATTATTAGGTTTATGCAAGGTATTATCCCATTATATTCTTTTTTTTATACAGTAAAAAAGAGTATTTAACAGAAATTCACTGTAAATAGATTGGATAATCATAAAATAAATGCCTAAAGGAGGGTAATTGAAAGTTATTTGACATCATTTTTGTGTGTTTTACATTCAAATTGATCAAATTGATTTTACAAATCTGTACTTTGACATTGAGGCATTGTGGATGAATTGGATAATCTTGTGAAGTTACCAAAGAACACCATATTAAAACAGCAG
>CM042430.1:40278716-40303716 GCA_023631565.1 Gymnocephalus cernua
CTTAATTTTACTAATGTCTTTTCACCTCCTATGGTAACACTGAGAGATACGTTAACGCCTCAGAGAGGGAGAGAAATACAACAGACAAAAGTCACAACACGACTTAAAAACACAACAATAGGAAAGGCTGCTGGTCCTGACGCCATTTGGCGATTGCTCCGAGCAGCTTAGTGAGGCTTTCACAGTTATCTTTCATAAATGTGTTGACAGTGGGGATATACCTGATTTATGGAAAACATCAACAGTAATACCCCAAAACACAATCTCCTAAAGACCTTAATGAATTCAGACCAACTGCAGTAACTTCCCTGGTAATGAAGTGCTTTTAAAAGATCTTAAGGGACACAATCATCCCCCTAACGGTAGATACAGTTTGCATATCAAGGGTGTAGAGCAGGGATCTTCAACAGGGGGTCCGGGACCCCTAGGGGGTCCTCAGAGTCAATGCAGGGGGGCCGCCAAATTATTGTTCATTTTTGTAATGTTTTTCAAAACTTCAAGTCTTAACATGAATTCAACATATTCCCTCTGAATGAACTCCCCACTGCTCACTGACCTATAGGTGAGGTAGTCAATAGCCATCCACAGATACTGTGAATCCTAAGCAGTCACTGGGCCTCATGTATGTTTAATATTAATACATAATTTATAAAATCATGACAACAATTGTGATGTTAACAGCTTAGTGTGCTTTGCAAAAAAAGGTATGTATAAAGGCGTTAGGCCACCCTACACATTACTGTAGCCTCAGTTTAATACACAACTTCATTTCATACAGTATATGTAGTGTGTGTGTGTGTGTGGGGGGGTTTGGGGGGGGGGGGGGGACCCTGCTCCATCTCTCAAAGAAGGTTTTCTAATCGGTGTAGTAATATGTCATGGTCGACCGTGTCAAATGCAGCACTGAGATCAAGTAATACTAAGACTGCAGTTTTGCCACTATCTGTGTTTAAGTAGAAGAATGTTGATTAGTAACGAAATGAAAGTGTCACACCACTACTTCAGATACATATTTTGTTTTTTACAATTGAGTACCACTGTTTGATAAATTACTTGAAGTGCTTGTCTGTCAAGTTATGTTTATCCTTTGTTAATCACAAGTCTTCAATGTTGATTAAGGTCTATCATCGGATTTTCCATGATGGTGCATCCTCAAAAGACCATGGCACACTTTGCCAACATGATAGAGTTGAGGTAAATCTGTTATCTGCAATACCATAAATACATACTGCACAATAATTACAGTTGAATCAACAGTCCACTTTGTCATTACATTATGCTTGTCTTTACAGTCTAAAAAATATTCTTGTTAACTCCAATGACTCATTTCTGTTGACAATGCTTTTTCTACAGTTGTTTGTATCTATATGTTACTACTGTTATAGTTAATTGTTAAAATTGTACTTCACTTTGATTAAAGTTACTACCCAATATTAGAACCACAACTTCAATCTGTGCATTTACATTACTGGTGGTTAGAAGTTTAACATTTTATTCCATGTCCAGAAACAGAAATTCCAGATGGGTTTGTCCCAGTGGATGTGAATGATGGATCACCAGAACTGAAGAGGAGCTGGCTGAATGACAAGGTAGGACTGGTTGTGGACACCTTTGTCATGCTGACAGACGTCACAGAAGCTGCAAGTCAAAGGCCGGCTTCGACAGACCAAAGGCAGAGACAGCAGTTTCCGTGTTGTGTGGACAGGTGTGGCCATGTGTATACATGTCAGGCAAGGGAAACACATGACAAAAATGAACATAATCTTGTGGCTCCATCAGACTCTTCTCTATGGAGTTATATTCCTATCTTCATTCAAGAGCGCATTCTTTCAATTTGAGAGCATTTCTCACTGATATTACGTTCAGATTTTGTAATAATTTCCCTCAAAACCTTGCTCTCTAACTCAAATAGTCACTGCTCGCATTTGGATTTGCTCTGCTTGTGCTCAAACTTTCTTCTTGGACTCAGATATGTTGTCGCTTGGACAGATTTCCTGCTCTCAGCTTTGGCCCTTCTCCTCGCACTCAGGCTCATTCTGCGTGCTTGCAAATCTTCTCTTCTCGGATTTTTCCTGCGCTCTCAGATTTTTTGTGTTACAATCCTATCGAAATTCCCCAACCAATAGAATAGGTTTTTTACTATATTAACTAATAGTAGTATATACACCTTAGTTAAGGGTTATTAACAGTTAGTCAAGGCTTAGTATTGCATTTTCTTATGATATAATATAAACCTTAATTAACTGTTTTTAACAGTTAGTCAACCATTCCTACTGCATTAACTAATAGTAAAAAAGACACATTACTTAACTGAGATTAACAATTAGTTAAGGCATTAACTAACTGCGTCAGTGCCATTGTCCGACATGCATTCCAACAATCACGGCTGATTGACGGCCTGTAGTACACTTTCGCTGCAATATGTACTTTCAACTGCGTGGCGAGAGAGAGTTGATTGCGATGATCTCAACGCTAGATGGGAGTAATTCTTACACAATGTAGCTTTAAGTTAGGGCGACGTCATAAACTTTGTAAAACGTTGTCTAATTCGTTAATTCATAAATGTCCAAACATACTAGGCACACGCTGTTATTTGTACTCTATAACATATCTCATTAATTTCCCTCTGTAGGGCTTTTATTTTCATGCAGCTTTGGTTGAATAACAGCGTTCATACAGTCCATAGATCAGTTTATCAGGAACTAGAGACGGACATCTCCATCCTATCAAACAACAACCTGTAGTTTTAGTAATATTCTCATGACCTGCTCATTATGATATGATGAAGTATGCTAGCAACACACTCTCATACACATCAAATAGCCTCTTATAAGAACAGCTGATTTCTGGATCAGTAAACAGCTTTAGAGGGCCGACGGTTGTTGTGCGTACTATGAAATAACATCCTGACTTAGACCTCTTCTATCTGGAAGGTGTCCTGAGATAACTTCTGCTATGATTGGACTTTTAATTTTTTTATTTAACCTTTATTTAACCAGGTAGGCCGTTGAGAACAGGTTCTCATTTGCAACGGAGACCTGGCCAAGAAAAGCGTAAGTGTGCAGTTTACAGTTTCACATTCAATACAATACAGGAATACAAAAGGCTACATAAAGTGCAGATTAAGTCGGCATTACAAAGCCAGTGCAAGGTGAGGTGTAAGTAAGACGAAAGGTTGGCGAAAGTGATATGGTAATAACACAGTATACATGAACAGGGGCGCCATATAGGGGGGAAAAGTTAGGACAATTCCAAGGGCCCATGACTGACAGGGGCCCCACAAAATAGGTCAAAACTAATATACAATTATTAAACCATTATCATTAAATATATATTTCAAATATAATAATAAAATGAATGATCTCTTTGTTTTTACTTGTTTTTGGCAGTAAAAGTTAAATATCCCCATTGACCAAAAAGTAAACATCCATATTGACCGACCACAACCCTGTATCTGCATGAAATGGTTTGGTCCTGCCTCAGCCACTCAGTGACGGTGTTTAGTTGCAGTCACTAGATGCCCAGAACTACAGTCACCAAGTAACGTTAAATGAAAATCTGGTTTTCAAGAAAGGAAAGAGAGAAGAGAGAGAGGAAAGACAAAGGAAATGGTGTCAAACTGTAACCCAGTTTTTCACCAAGAAAGGTGGGTAGCCTGTAGTCTGTGAGTGGTATTAACCTGTTAGTGACATAAGCTAGCTAGCTACAGACTAGTGTTAGCCTACATTTAATCACCATTTAATCAGTGCAGGGAAACGTTCAGCAAGATATTCATATTAAATCATTGTCCTTGCCCCTTCTAGCAGACTTGACAACAGATGAGTCAGCAGCACCCCCGTCTCCCCCTAACTGGGCCCCTCCCTGTCCCAGTGAAGGAGAGCAACATTGGGTTCACTGACATGCCAGTTAGCATCATTGCAGGGAGTCTGTGGGTCTCTTGCTCTTTTTACCATTACAAAAAAGAAAATGAAATATTTATTAATGACAGAAATTCAAACACATCAATAACAATAATTTTCTCACATAATGATCATTATGAAATAAAAAAACAACAACAACCTACTGTCTGTACTGATGCTGGACAGTTGGAAACAGTGAGTATCTTACCTGAGCCTGCATGTAAGATACAGACAATATTAAAATAATCCAGTTTGATACGTTCATTTAGATTGAATTATGGAATGACATCTATAGATACAGACTTTATTATTCCCATCATGAATGGCAGTTAATATATATTTAAGTTTGTTTGTTTTTCTTTTTTAAATCTTTCATTAATAATTATAATAATAATAATAATTTTGTTAAGAGAATTTTGTCAAATTTTACAATAAAAATACATTGAGACTGTAAAAGATGGCCTCCAGCACATTTTTTATGGTTGCTTTTAATCTTACATCAGATAGTGAACTGCATACTAGACTTGAATGCATGTACAAATCACCAGCAGTAAACATTGTGCTAGTACTAGTATTGAACTACAAGAAGCAAGACAGTTGCAAGCCTTTAATTAGAGTTATGTAAAGCTGTTGATGGGACAGTGAGGTCCTAGAGATGTGGTGACATTAGAGGAGGATCAGCCATATCCTGATCATCCAGAGAGGTTTAAATGGTGTCCTCAGCTGCTGTGTAGAGATGGTCTGACTGGTCGCTGTTACTGGGAGGTTGAGAGGAGAGGAGATGTTATTATATCAGTGAGTTACAGAGGAATCAGAAGGGGAGGAGACAGTGATGACTGTCAGTTTGGATGTAATGATCAGTCCTGGAGTCTGAATTGCTATGATGGTGGTTACTCTGTCCGTCACAATAACAGAAAAATATTCATCTCCTGCCCCCCCTCTGGTAGAGTAGCAGGTCTCTCCCCCCCCTCTGGTAGAGTAGCAGGTCTCTCCCCCCCCTCTGGTAGAGTAGCAGGTCTCTCCCCCCCCTCTGGTAGAGTAGCAGGTCTCTCCCCCCCCTCTGGTAGAGTAGCAGGTCTCCCCCCCCCCTCTGGTAGAGTAGCAGGTCTCTCCCCCCCCTCTGGTAGAGTAGCAGGTCTCTCCCCCCCCTCTGGTAGAGTAGCAGGTCTCTCCCCCCCCTCTGGTAGAGTAGCAGGTCTCTCCCCCCCCTCTGATAGAGTAGCAGTGTATGTGGACTGTCCTGCTGGCTCTCTGTCCTTCTACACAGTCTCCTCTGACTCACTGATCCACCTCCACACCTTCAACACCACATTCACTCAACCTCTCTATCCTGGGTTTGGGTTGTGGTCTCGTGGTTCCTCAGTGTCTCTGTGTTGTGTGTAGGACGGAGAGTCTCCTCCTGGTTCTGGTTCCTCAGTGTCTCTGTGTTGTGTGTAGGACGGAGAGTCTCCTCCTGGTTCTGGTTCCTCAGTGTCTCTGTGTTGTGTGTAGGACTGAGAGTCTCCTCCTGGTTCTGGTTCCTCAGTGTCTCTGTGTTGTGTGTAGGACGGAGAGTCTCCTCCTGGTTCTGGTTCCTCAGTGTCTCTGTGTTGTGTGTAGGACTGAGAGTCTCCTCCTGGTTCTGGTTCCTCAGTGTCTCTGTGTTCTCTGTAGGACTGAGAGTCTCCACCTGGTTCTGGTTCCTCAGTGTCTCTGTGTTGTGTGTAGGATGGAGAGTCTCCTCCTGGTTCTGGTTCCTCAGTGTCTCTGTGTTCTCTGTAGGACTGAGAGTCTCCTCCTGGTTCTGGTTCCTCAGTGTCTCTGTGTTGTGTGTAGGACGGAGAGTCTCCTCCTGGTTCTGGTTCCTCAGTGTCTCTGTGTTGTGTGTAGGACTGAGAGTCTCCACCTGGTTCTGGTTCCTCAGTGTCTCTGTGTTGTGTGTAGGATGGAGAGTCTCCTCCTGGTTCTGGTTCCTCAGTGTCTCTGTGTTCTCTGTAGGACTGAGAGTCTCCTCCTGGTTCTGGTTCCTCAGTGTCTCTGTGTTGTGTGTAGGACGGAGAGTCTCCTGGTTCTGGTTCCTCAGTGTCTCTGTGTTGTGTGTAGGACGGAGAGTCTCCTCCTGGTTCTGGTTCCTCAGTGTCTCTGTGTTGTGTGTAGGACTGAGAGTCTCCACCTGGTTCTGGTTCCTCAGTGTCTCTGTGTTGTGTGTAGGATGGAGAGTCTCCTCCTGGTTCTGGTTCCTCAGTGTCTCTGTGTTCTCTGTAGGACTGAGAGTCTCCTCCTGGTTCTGGTTCCTCAGTGTCTCTGTGTTGTGTGTAGGACGGAGAGTCTCCTCCTGGTTCTGGTTCCTCAGTGTCTCTGTGTTGTGTGTAGGACTGAGAGTCTCCACCTGGTTCTGGTTCCTCAGTGTCTCTGTGTTGTGTGTAGGATGGAGAGTCTCCTCCTGGTTCTGGTTCCTCAGTGTCTCTGTGTTCTCTGTAGGACTGAGAGTCTCCTCCTGGTTCTGGTTCCTCAGTGTCTCTGTGTTGTGTGCAGGACGGAGAGTCTCCTCCTGGTTCTGGTTCCTCAGTGTCTCTGTGTTGTGTGTAGGACTGAGAGTCTCCACCTGGTTCTGGTTCCTCAGTGTCTCTGTGTTGTGTGTAGGATGGAGAGTCTCCTCCTGGTTCTGGTTCCTCAGTGTCTCTGTGTTCTCTGTAGGACTGAGAGTCTCCTCCTGGTTCTGGTTCCTCAGTGTCTCTGTGTTCTCTGTAGGACTGAGAGTCTCCTCCTGGTTCTGGTTCCTCAGTGTCTCTGTGTTGTGTGTAGGACTGAGAGTCTCCTCCTGGTTCTGGTTCCTCAGTGTCTCTGTGTTGTGTGTAGGACGGAGAGTCTCCTGGTTCTGGTTCCTCAGTGTCTCTGTGTTGTGTGTAGGACGGAGAGTCTCCTCCTGGTTCTCACTGCTGATCAGTTGAGTCTGTACAGGATCACACCTACAGAAATATTTCAGGTTGTTATGAACTAATGAATGAACTTTGTATAAAATAATCCAGAATGATTGAACAGATTCCTGGTGAACATTGTAAACTTCCTCCACTTCCTGTCCTTTAAAGATGGAAGCTGTGATTGTTGACTTGTGTCATGTTTAGTTCTGAGTTCTGTCTCTTTTCAGAATAAAAGCATAAAGTTACTGTGATGTGTTTGTTGTCTTTCTGTTTAACTTTTAAAGTCAGTGAACTCCAGGATGGGGGGGTCGAGTACTTGTTTGCTGTTCAGGATCTTTTTCTAATTACTTTCGTGTTACGTTTAATAACATCCAAACCATAGACTGTATATATGAATATAATAGTAATATTTACAGTCTATGATCAGACATATTTACACCTGTGCTAGTAATTTCACCACTCTGTTAACCTTTGAACTGACTCATATATGACACAGGAGTCAAGATGGATTTTGGAAGTATTTTATTCTGCAATGGGACACAACCATTCAGTTCAGGAAGATAAATAGATGACTTGCTTCCACTACATCATGAAAATCATACTTTGCTGGAAGTTACTTTGTTGGATTCAAAAAGTTAAAATTGCAAACTTTAGTTTGTGCTAATGTTGTAATCTTACAATAAAACAAAATTAAATTGAAATAAAATCTATTAAAATGACTGCACATTTTTACAATAATGGCACAACAATGTCTAACAGTTAAAAACTAGAACGGATTCTTTAGAATGAAATAAATCAGATAATGCCATGCTTTACCTGACCGTAGTTTATTAGGGGAATAATTAATATATTGTCCTCTGCTGCCACCCTCAGGACTGTTAGAGCAACAATTCAATTACATTTCCTTTATAGTATCAAATCATAACAGGAGTTATCTCAGGACACTTTACAGATAGAGTAGGTCTAGACCACACTCTATAATTTACAAAGACCCAACAATTCCAGGAATTCCCCCCAAGAGCATTCAGTGCAGCAGTGGTGAGGAAAACTCCCTTTTAGGAAGAAACCTCGACAGACCCAGGCTCTTGGCTGCCGGTGCCGGTTGGGGGCAATAACAGTCACAGACCAGATAATGAAACAGTGAATAGAAATAGTGGTTGTAGCGTAGCAAGGGGCAGCACGGCATAGCAGCAGAACCACGGCAACAGCTGGGACCAGGATTTTGGTGGCACTGCAGTCCCGGGACATCATGCTGGGTGAGCAACAGCAGGCAAACTGCTTCAGCCCAGTCAACAATTACAAATAAATGCTTTTTACATGATATAACTATACTCTAGTTCCCATATTAGAACATGTAATGATATGTAGAAATAATAATTAATAATAAGAAAATACTAAAATAACAGCCAATTTGTATACTGTTTTCTTTAGGCTACTCAAACAAACAGGGAAGGAGATCATTGCTTGATTAGTGTGACCTGACCTTCTTCTTAACTGATTGGCTGATTAGAGTTCAAATCTATTGGCTGTGAAAACCAAATGATAACATTACCAATAATCAGTAACATTATAAATCATCATGTTGTTGTTAATAACAGAATCATTACATAGCAGTGGCGGCTGGTGATAATTATTTTTTTTGGGGGGGGGACAAATAAATAAAAAGCAGTACTTTGAAACTGGGCAAACTACCAGCACTACTTTATTTAAACAACGATGTATTTTGTATTTATGAAGAGCAAAACAATATGATACAACATTCAAGTTACCAACAGAAGAAGATCGTGACTCTGACCGAGTTGTTTTTAACTACTGTATATCCTCCCACCCACTACCAAAAAGCATGTTAACTACTCGAACATACATTTTGCTCTCCTTTCCTTCAGACGTACCTGACTGGATTGGGGTCAAAGTCACCTGAGTCTTGTCTGCTCTCAAAACAGCAAATGAGATCCTCTCTGTCCTCAAAAACAGAATTGATGGCCCGGCTATGAAAGTGCAGTCTATGGGCAACCACTTCATCCAGACCACATGTCCACTTGGTGACTTGGAAAAAAAGCTGACAAATACACCAATGTTTGAAAAAACATTCTCAACTTGGATACGTGAGAGACGGCCTGTTGCATTATCAGGTTGAGCTGATGTGCGTAGCAGTGGATGTAGTGAGTATTTGGGTACACATCTTGTATTTTCCTCTCAACACCTGAAGTGGCTGGCAGCCCTCATCACGCTGGCCCCATCATGTACCTGGCAGGTGAGCTTACTCTCCTGATCCTCAGGAAGGATGGTAGCAAGACGCTCTTTTAGTGCAGCAGCAATGGACTCAGCTGTAGCCGACTGCAGGGGGATGAACTCAAAAAGTCTTTTCTGCAAGTTGTTTTTGTCGGCTCCACAAAATGTCACACAGTCTATTGTCCTGGTCAGTATGTGTCGATTTCTTGTCACCTCTTCATTGTGCCTTCTGATGCCAATCCTGCAGTCTTCAGCTAGTTCACCAAAGTTTTAGGACTCCCATACACACCCATTTGGCCGGCATCCCTGCAGCCATGAAACCGCAGGAAACATATTGAAGCATAGAATATAGAAAATACTTGACTGATTAAAGCGAGTTTTTATTAAGTGCTGAGGCTCTTACTACCAGCCGGCACATCATATGAGTAAACTACTTTTTTAAATATTATTTTTGTATCATTTTTGTATACATTTATATTTCTGTAATCTTGATGGGGGCGGCGCCCTCTATTGACAAGCCGCCGCTGTTACATGTCACTGCAAGACGTGATTCTGTGCTCATGTAGATCTGAATTAATGTATTAGGTAAAATATATTCAATATGATTGTGTTTTTGATTTTGAGGCAAATATTTAATTCAATTTCAAATAAAAATGTTTGGAATAAAATCCACCCGTTGTAGTTAAATACAACATAAGCATATTTATCTGATCCCTAATAGAGAGAATATTGAGTTAATTGAGAAGCACTTCCTGTCTAGCTAGCTAGCAGCTATAATGTTACCCAGCATGCCGTTCGGCTGTGTACGTTTGTAAATGTCAAATTATTAGTGTTATAAATTGTTAAAGTGTGATAAATAGAGATAAAGAGAGTTAGTTGTGGGTTATTAATTGCTGTGTAATAAAGTTCCTACCATGAGGGAGAAGGTACGTAGTGAACACGGCTCCGTTCTGACGTCACTCGTAGATTAACTCGGCCGTGGCGTTCTCTGCCGCGATGCACCGGTAGTACCGTACATATGGAAGATTCATATCATACGGGAAATTAATACCTGTTAATTCATTGTATTGTTTAAATTAAAATGGATGTGCAGATTAATGTGGATGAGTATTACTCAATTATATATCATTGATATGTAGAATTAAATTACTTTCTATTATTTACACATTAGGGAGTTAATCTTTCTCAGATCAACTCAATATGTTTGTTTAGGTTATAATTAAAGGTATAATGGAGGATTTTCCTGAATGTTAGAAAAGAACCGCCGAGAGGGAACGCCTATTAAACGTGTGCACGAGAGAGCGTGCACGAGCCTGGTTCTCCTCGTGCACGCTCTGTTTACAAGTTGCTGTCGGCATGGCTCTACAAGCCGACTTTCCAAAAGAAGATTTGCACTTTTTCCACTACGTCAGACTCGCCACCGGTAAGTGGAAATCTATTTAGGACGAGCATCTCTATAGCTAACGTTAGCATGCTACAGGCTAACAAACAAGCTATCGCCTAGCGTCTAAGTTGTTGTTGTTTTCATTGGTGGTGCGTTTATATTTCCAATTACACAATCATCACAACCATGTAGAGATGAGATTTCACATTTGGACATATTCAGTCTTAAACCTGAAGCCTTGGAAAACTGGTCTATCAAGTTAATAGAGTTACATAACTGGTTCTCGTCCTTTAAATAAATCATACTGTCACTTTTAACTCTTTACCAAATGTTGAGATTCCTTCAAAATGTCTTTCAGATATAATTTTAAGTGACAATAATTCAATTCAATTTTATTTATAGTATCACATCATAACAGGAGTTATATCAGGACACTTTACAGATAGAGTAGGTCTAGACCACACTCTATAATTTACAAAAAAACAACAATTCCAGTAATTCCCCCAAGAGCATCAGTGCAACAGTGGCGAGGAAAAACTCCCTTTTAGGAAGAACCCTGGGACAGACCCAGGCTCTTGGCAGGCGGTGGCTGATGCAGCCGGATGGGGGCAATAACAGAACAGAGCAGATGATGAAACAGAAATGTGAAATCGTGGTTGTAGGAGCGTAGCAGGGGGCGCACGGCACGGCTCCGAGCCGGACCACGGCGACAGCTGCATCCATGATCTCGGTGCCACTCTAACCCAAGAAACAAAGACTCCCCAGAGATAGGTTAGTAACAAGCATCTGGGACATGGCTGCACACAGATGGTGGTAAAAAAAAAGTTTCATTTTTGTGTGTGTGTGTGTGTGTGTGTGTCTCTGTGTGTGTGTGTGTGTGTGTGTGTGTGTGTCTGTGTGTGTGTGTGTGTGTGTGTGTGTGTCTCTGTGTGTGTGTGTGTGTGTGTCTGTGTGTGTGTGTGTGTGTGTGTGTGTGTGTCTCTGTGTGTGTGTGTGTGTGTGTGTCTGTGTGTATCTGTGTGTGTGTGTGTGTGTGTCTGTGTGTGTGTGTGTGTGTGTGTATGTCTGTGTGTGTATGTCTGTCTGTCTGTCTGTCTGTCTGTCTGTCTGTCTGTGTGTGTGTGTGTGTGTGTGTGTGTGTGTGTGTGTGTGTGTGTGTGTGTGTGTGTGTGTGTCTGTCTGTGTGTGTGTGTGTGTGTGTGTGTGTGTGTGTGTGTGTGTGTGTGTGTCTGTGTGTGTGTATGTGTGTGTGTGTATGTCTGTCTGTCTGTCTGTCTGTCTGTCTGTCTGTCTGTCTGTCTGTCTGTCTGTCTGTCTGTCTGTGTGTGTGTGTGTGTGTGTGTGTGTGTGTGTGTGTGTGTGTGTGTGTGTGTGTCTGTCTGTGTGTGTGTGTGTGTGTGTGTGTGTGTGTGTGTGTGTGTGTGTGTGTGTGTCTGTGTGTGTGTATGTGTGTGTGTGTGTCTGTGTGTGAGTTTCTGTTTAAAGTCTATTACTTTCATATTATAATCTTTGTACTTATTTATGCTTACGGACTGTGATGAACAAAAAAGCGATAAAAACATAGAAAACTACAGTAAAATAAACTGTAATAATAAATAAACTATAATAATAAATAAACTGTAATAATAAATAAACTGTAATAATAAATAAACTGTAATAATAAATAAACTGTAATAATAAATAAACTGTAATAATAAATAAACTATAATAATAAATAAACTGTAATAATAAATAAACTGTAATAATAAATAAACTATAATAATAAATAAACTGTAATAATAAATAAACTGTAATAATAAATAAACTATAATAATAAATAAACTGTAATAATAAATAAACTGTAATAATAAATAAACTATAATAATAAATAAACTATAATAATAAATAAACTATAATAATAAATAAACTGTAATAAAGCCTCCATAAGAAAACATGAAGTAACATACACGATTCATCGCAAAATAAAGTTAAAAAATCAAACAAAGTCTCAACAAAACGAAAAATAAAATAAACATTTTGTTCAGGCAGCTCCGCGGACACCTCTGTTTACGTTAATTTCCCAGCATGCCTTTCTCACTTCCTTTTCCTCCATCTTGTTCCTCTCAGTGACGGTAAGAAACCAACATGTCCACTTGAAAGTTACAATAAAGCGTTTTAATCGGGTTTCTTTCTGCCCGATGACCGCCGGTATCTCCCGGGCAGTTTGTCCCGCGGCCACCGGTCGCTGTGTGTCGGTAGTTTAGGCCGTGATGGCGGAGATTTAGTCCGGATGAAGCTAACAGTCTCTGCCGGGCAGAGCGCCCGCCGGCCCGGGAACTCAGTCAGAGGCGCCGCGGGAACATGGCGGAGCTAAAACATCAGTCACTCCCGGTGGTAATACGCTCGCGCTGTTAATGTTCCCGCGATTTACGGTTAAAGTGAGCCGATAGCAGCGAGCTAACGTTAGCTTCGTTCACACAGAAGTTCAGGTGTTAGAGACGAACAGGTGACCTGTAACCCCCAGAACCCCCCAGAACCTGGGTTTACGCTCGTTAGCGTCCGTCAGGATCCCTGCAGAACCCACCAGACTCCATGTAAATAATCAGGACTTTTAGCGTGTATAGAGCCAGACTCCATGTAAATAATCAGGACTTTTAGCGTGTATAGAGCCAGACTCCATGTAAATAATCAGGACTTTTAGCGTGTATAGAGCCAGACTCCATGTAAATAATCACTACTTTTAGCGTGTATAGAGCCAGACTCCATGTAAATAATCACTACTTTTAGCGTGTATAGAGCCAGCATATCTCCACATGTAAATGGGTGAATTAAGGGTTTATTCCAACCAGACCAGAGTGGTGATTGTTGGAACAGTGGAAAGATGAACCAAGACGGACTTTTGGTAGTTTTATTTAGTTTCTGTCCACTTTGAATGAAGTGTGTTTTACGATGATAAAAGTAGTGATTATTTACATGGAGTCTGGTGTAGTTTGGTGATGGTGATTTCGGGGCTGTTTCATGTTAAACTAAAAGGATCTTACTCTTCATTCAGCCTGTTCAACACTAACTGGGCCAATAAATTCAGAGTTTCTGAAGGGTACCTCCATGCATGCGTTGGTGTCTTAAGTGACAATCTTTAAATTTGGTTCAGTATTAAGCGAGGACGAAGTAACCAGCAGCTGCAAATTAAATTTCCGCCTCAGGCTGCTTTTGCGTGCCTGCTCTGATGCACTATAGATGAACTGGTTTCACTATGTACCAATAAACTAGTTAACAATGATCGGTAACGTGAACTTTGTGCTCCGTGTTTGCAGCTGGACTCACCTGGAGAAGACTGACGATGCCTGGAAGGTAAGCAGCAACACCTTTACACTGTCCCTGTGTGTGATTGATCAGACTGTAACTCTGTGTCTCTGTGTGTGATTGATCGGACTGTAACTCTGTGTCTCTGTGTGTGATTGATCAGACTGTAACTGTGTCTCTGTGTGCGATTGATCAGACTGTAACTCTGTGTCTCTGTGTGTGATTGATCAGACTGTAACTGTGTCTCTGTGTGCGATTGATCAGACTGTAACTCTGTGTCTCTGTGTGTGATTGATCAGACTGTAACTCTGTGTGTGTGTGTGCGATTGATCCGACTGTAACTCTGTGTCTCTGTGTGCGATTGATCAGACTGTGGAGTAAAGCTATCTTCACCGGCTATAAGCGCGGTCTGAGGAACCAGCGTGAACACACGGCTCTCCTGAAGCTGGAGGGATGTTACAGCAGAGACGAGGTGGACTTCTACCTCGGGAAACGCTGCGCCTACGTCTACAAGGCCAAGAAGTAAGAGACGCGCACGCTACACGTTCTGTTGTTGCTGCTGACAGACTCAGATTATTATTCTAAGAGTCTGACAACATTATGGGATGGATCCCTACAGAGATAGACCTTTTAGTTAAAGAGTAAGATCCTTTTAGTTTAACATGAAACAGCCCCGAAATCACCATCACCAAACTACACCAGACTCCATGTAAATAATCAGGACTTTTAGCGTGTATAGAGCCAGACTCCATGTAAATAATCAGGACTTTTAGCGTGTATAGAGCCAGACTCCATGTAAATAATCAGGACTTTTAGTGTGTATAGAGCCAGACTCCATGTAAATAATCACTACTTTTAGCGTGTATAGAGCCAGACTCCATGTAAATAATCACTACTTTTAGCGTGTATAGAGCCAGACTCCATGTAAATAATCACTACTTTTAGCGTGTATAGAGCCAGACTCCATGTAAATAATCAGGACTTTTAGCGTGTATAGAGCCAGACTCCATGTAAATAATCAGGACTTTTAGTGTGTATAGAGCCAGACTCCATGTAAATAATCACTACTTTTAGCGTGTATAGAGCCAGACTCCATGTAAATAATCAGGACTTTTAGCGTGTATAGAGCCAGACTCCATGTAAATAATCACTACTTTTAGCGTGTATAGAGCCAGACTCCATGTAAATAATCACTACTTTTAGCGTGTATAGAGCCAGACTCCATGTAAATAATCACTACTTTTAGCGTGTATAGAGCCAGCATATCTCCACATGTAAATGGGTGAATTAAGGGTTTATTCCAACCAGACCAGAGTGGTGATTGTTGGAACAGTGGAAAGATGAACCAAGACGGCTTTTGGTCGTTTTATTTAGTTTCTGTCCACTTTGAATGAAGTGTTTTATGATGATAAAAGTCCTGATTATTTACATGGAGTCTGGTGGAGTTTGGTGATGGTGATTTTGGAGCTCTCTCTGTCTCTCTTTCTCCCCCCGTTGTGTGTGTGTGTGTGTGTGTGTGTGTGTGTGTGTGTGTGTGTGTCTCTCTAACGGATGCCTGTGTTGTGTGTCCAGGAACACGGTGACGCCGGGCGGTAAGCCCAACAAGACGCGTGTGATCTGGGGGAAGGTGACCCGGGCGCACGGCTGCAGCGGGATGGTCCGCGCCAAGTTCAGCAGCAACCTGCCGGCCAAAGCCATCGGACACAGAGTCAGAGTGGTGAGTACACACACACACACACACACACACACACACACACACACACACACACACACACACACACACACACACACACACACACACACACACACACACACACACACACACACACATACAGTCAGTGGTGAGTTCAGGGACTGTGGGTTGTAACAGTGGGAACATTTGTGACCAGATGGAGATGTGCGTGATATTCAGGAACAGCTGAGAGGAAGGTTGTTTTTCAGAATAAAAGCCTTAAAGCTGATGTATTCTGAGCGTGTAAACGTCACTCAGACATCAGGACTGCTGCTGTCTGACGTTCACCGTGTGGTGCGTTTGTAGAACAGAGACCTGAGCGTGGACTGGGAGGAGCTGTGGTGGACGCGTTGGTCCACGTGGTGATACCTGGGCGTGGTTATGGCGGCACGATACTCAGTTTCGTCTACATCACCATGTGTGTTAGTCACGTCGCAGGACGTTAACGCTACGTTTTGGCTGCTTGATTAAAAAAACAAAGGAAACTTTCACCGTTCTCCTTTTACATGGTTGTTAGCGACCGAGCCCCCCCGCCCCCCTTAAGACAGGTGGTCATGTGACGTAACGTTGGTCCGACGGGGTTGCTATGGGAATGAGGCTCTCCGTGTGGAGTACGGCACGCCGTCTCTGCTGCACCACGGACCGCTGACCTGCAGACGAGACGATGTCGGCGTTCATCAGTAAATACTCGAGTTGTTCTGATGCAAATGTCAGAATCTGAAAACACTGATGGCGTTTTTCCACCAGCTCGGCTCTACGTGTTGCCCGTCCTGGAGCTCGGCAGCATGTCTGTTATATCTGTCGTGATATGAGACTAGATGTGGTCTGAGGTTTGGATCTCTTGATATGACAGAAGTGTGTCTGACTGCGTTACAGTAACAGGATGTGATGTATGTTCTGACCTCACCAGACTGTTGATGTTCTGTTATTTACCTTTTACCTCTTAGTCATTATGTCATTACTGATGATTATTGATTATTCATCTAAAATCTAAGTGAAGATATTTTGTTAAAGCACTCGATATCGATATCGAGGTATTTGGTGAAGAATATCGTGATATCTGATTTCTCTCCATCGCCCGGCGTTGCCCCGTCCTCCTGTTTCCATGGCAGCATTAGTCCCGCCTCATGCGTGAGGCGAGCGTGGCTGGTCGTCTTATAGCGGCGCCGCAGTAAACTGCCGTGACCTCACGCGACACACACCCAGAACGTGAAGGTGTGTTGTTGTTGTTGTTGTTGTTGTTGCCAGGAGACACATTTAGTGTCAGGTGAAGCTGGAGGAGCAACAACAAACACAGCTGGTTAAACTATTTAAACATGGCGGTTGGTGCAGGACGCCCCCGTCTGTCGCTTTCACGCCACCTTTTGGTATCGGCTCAGCTCGCTGGGAACCTCCACGGAGGTGGTACTACATAAAGTACTACATAAAGTACTACATGAAGTACCTGTTAGCAGGTAACAGGGACGTTTATCAGAATGGACAACCAGGAAAGGCGAGTCGAGTCAAGGTGAGCAGGAACCGCGTGATGGGAAAACGCCATAAAATGCTGGTATCGTGTCCGGTGAGCTCCGTTGGTAGAGCGGGCACACATATGGAGGTGTACTCCTTGACGCAGCGGCCGCGGGTTCGACTCCACCCTGCCGCCCCTTGCTGTGTGTCATATCCCCCCCCCCCCCCTTTCACGTCCTCAGCTGTCCTGTGGAAATAAAGGCTGAAAATGCCCAAAAAATCATCTTTAAGAATGCCGGTATCGGCGGGTACCGGAGATTACGCTCCGATATGATTTGTAGTATTTGTTTACCTCCAGCCGGGGGGGTGAACCCTGAACCCTGGGAGGCGTGTGTGTGTGTGCTTCTCCGCGGGTGGTGCAGCTACAGTAGTCGGTGTTTTCGTTGCTGCAAAGATGAACTAAATCACCTGATTAAGCGTTTGTGTGCGAGTCTGTAAAATGTGGATCAGTTTCCCAAAAAGCCCAACGTGACGTCATCAAATGTCTCGTTGAGCTTCCTGTCCCAGACGAGAGACGACAAGAGAACATGTTCACATCTAACACCCTGACAGCAGAACTTTACCTGTTCTAACGGCTCAGACCTCAGATGGAGTCTGGTGCATCAGGTGTTGAGTGAAGTGTTTTATTGTGACGGTGTGACTTCCTGTATTGTGACGGTGTGACTTCCTGTGTTTTATTGTGACGGTGTGACTTCCTGTGTTTCCAGATGCTGTATCCCTCCCGAGTGTAAAGAGGAACCATCAGCAGCCGTCGATGTTCTTGTTTGTACAGAAACAATAAAAGTGATCCGTGAAACGCTGCCTCCGTGTCGCCTTTAACCCGCAACTTGTTTTTTAAACATTTTTGTTAAAGTTTTTTGATGTTTTTTTAAAAATGTTTTCTCAGACTCTTTGTCAGTTTTAAAGAGGCCGATTAATATTCACACACACACACACACACACACACACACACACACACACACACACACACACACACACACACACAGACACAGACACAGACACACAGACACACACACACACACAGATTTAACTCAACAGTGTTCAACGTTTTGGGGATTTTGGGCAACTGGGAAAATAAATATTTGAATCTTTTTCTGAAATTTAAGACTTAAAAATAAAAGCGTTGATTAAATTTAAATGTGACTGAGTTTCCTGACGAGGACGAAGAGCCTGACTGTTGACCCCTGGGGGGGGCGGGGGGGGGGGGGGCAGTCTCACGTTTCTCAATCAGAGGTTAAACGTATGAAATCATTTATTAACGGGTCTTATTTTTCTTCAAACGCTCCCTGAAGTTGTTGTGTGTATTCCAACATCTGAACTGTTCAGCACACGTTCAACATGGTACGTTTAAAGTATTTGCTCCGCAGGTCGTTACGGGACTCGTTTACGTTTAATGTCTTAATGTCCCTGAGTCATCGGCGTGCTGAGTCATGCTGAGTGTTCCTCTTATTCTGTCCACCCTGTTAGTTAAAGAAGAGACAATAACACAAACACTAAATGTTACTGTCGCTTTAAGGTCTTTTGTTCCTTTCTTCATGTGACATCACTGAGGGACAGCAGGGGCAGCAAAGCATTCTGGGAGAAACAGGATGTGGGTATTTTTGCCCTGAGACTGATCCTTCAGGCCACAAACTCAGTACTGCAAACGTGGTATGTTTATAAAATAACTCAGTACTGCAAACATGTATAACATTTATTAGATAAATCAGTACTGCAAACCATGTAGTATAACGTTACGCTAAAAGTCCTGATTATTTACATGGAGTCTGGCTCTATACACGCTAAAAGTCCTGATTATTTACATGGAGTCTGGCTCTATACACGCTAAAAGTAGTGATTATTTACATGGAGTCTGGCTCTATACACGCTAAAAGTAGTGATTATTTACATGGAGTCTGGCTCTATACATGCTAAAAGTAGTGATTATTTACATGGAGTCTGGCTCTATACACGCTAAAAGTCCTGATTATTTACATGGAGTCTGGCTCTATACATGCTAAAAGTAGTGATTATTTACATGGAGTCTGGCTCTATACATGCTAAAAGTAGTGATTATTTACATGGAGTCTGGCTCTATACACGCTAAAAGTCCTGATTATTTACATGGAGTCTGGCTCTATACACGCTAAAAGTAGTGATTATTTACATGGAGTCTGGCTCTATACACACTAAAAGTAGTGATTATTTACATGGAGTCTGGCTCTATACATGCTAAAAGTAGTGATTATTTACATGGAGTCTGGCTCTATACACGCTAAAAGTCCTGATTATTTACATGGAGTCTGGCTCTATACACACTAAAAGTAGTGATTATTTACATGGAGTCTGGCTCTATACATGCTAAAAGTAGTGATTATTTACATGGAGTCTGGCTCTATACACGCTAAAAGTCCTGATTATTTACATGGAGTCTGGCTCTATACACGCTAAAAGTCCTGATTATTTACATGGAGTCTGGCTCTATACACGCTAAAAGTCCTGATTATTTACATGGAGTCTGGCTCTATACACGCTAAAAGTCCTGATTATTTACATGGAGTCTGGCTCTATACACGCTAAAAGTCCTGATTATTTACATGGAGTCTGGCTCTATACACGCTAAAAGTAGTGATTATTTACATGGAGTCTGGCTCTATACATGCTAAAAGTAGTGATTATTTACATGGAGTCTGGCTCTATACACACTAAAAGTAGTGATTATTTACATGGAGTCTGGCTCTATACATGCTAAAAGTAGTGATTATTTACATGGAGTCTGGCTCTATACATGCTAAAAGTAGTGATTATTTACATGGAGTCTGGCTCTATACACACTAAAAGTAGTGATTATTTACATGGAGTCTGGCTCTATACATGCTAAAAGTAGTGATTATTTACATGGAGTCTGGCTCTATACACACTAAAAGTCCTGATTATTTACATGGAGTCTGGCTCTATACACGCTAAAAGTAGTGATTATTTACATGGAGTCTGGCTCTATACATGCTAAAAGTAGTGATTATTTACATGGAGTCTGGCTCTATACACACTAAAAGTAGTGATTATTTACATGGAGTCTGGCTCTATACATGCTAAAAGTAGTGATTATTTACATGGAGTCTGGCTCTATACACACTAAAAGTCCTGATTATTTACATGGAGTCTGGCTCTATACACGCTAAAAGTCCTGATTATTTACATGGAGTCTGGCTCTATACACGCTAAAAGTAGTGATTATTTACATGGAGTCTGGCTCTATACACGCTAAAAGTCCTAATTATTTACATGGAGTCTGGTTCTATACACGCTAAAAGTAGTGATTATTTACATGGAGTCTGGTTCTATACACGCTAAAAGTAGTGATTATTTACATGGAGTCTGGCTCTATACACGCTAAAAGTCCTGATTATTTACATGGAGTCTGACTCTATACACGCTAAAAGTACTGATTATTTACATGAAGTCTGGCTCTATACACGCTAAAAGTAGTGATTATTTACATGGAGTCTGACTCTATACACACTAAAAGTCCTGATTAGATTGATCCTGACAGACTAAACTCAGAGCAGATAACACCCACAGTGTTGACGTCATCAGAGGGGGAGATTTGGGGGGGAGGGGTCTGGCTGGCTGGCTGGCTTCACATAAGACTCTACTTCCCATGAGGCATCGCTCTGCTGCTGCTGTGAGTCTGAGAGCGAAGAGAAGCTGTTTACTGCGGACCTGAAGCAGGACAGGCATCACGAGAGACACGACAGATCAGAGAAAGACAGACAGACAGGTGAGACACACAGACAGACAGGTGAGACACACAGACAGACAGGTGTGCAGGTCACCGACCATCAGCTGATTTCTGTTGTTATTTGGCCTCATTTCCTGTTTGACGCTCAGAACGTGAGGGCGGTTTGTTTTATAACCTCTCATGCTTTTATTCTGAAGGATGCTGTGTTATTGTTTTATTCTGAAGGATGCTGTGTTATTGTTTTATTCTGAAGGATGCTGTGTTATTGTATAAAACCACTGTCTGTCTGCCTGTCTGTCTCTCAGCTCCATGTTGTCTGATAGAAGATGAAACAACATGACTTTGGACGGAGCGAGCCGGAGTCTCTACAGCCAGGGTCAGGGGTCAACCTGCAGCCGGAGGTATACTTGTACTCCATTACGTTATATATGTTACTTTTAAACCAGAAAACATGAAGCTGCATTATATTGTCAGACATTAAATCACCATCACCAAACTACACCAGACTCCATGTAAATAATCAGGACTTTTATCATCGTAAAACACACTTCATTCAAAGTGGACAGAAACTAAATAAAACTACCAAAAGCCGTCTTGGTTCATCTTTCCACTGTTCCAACAATCACCACTCTGGTCTGGTTGGAATTAACCCTTAATTCACCCATTTACATGTGGAGATATGCTGGCTCTATACACGCTAAAAGTTGTGATTATTTACATGGAGTCTGGCTCTATACACGCTAAAAGTAGTGATTATTTACATGGAGTCTGGCTCTATACACGCTAAAAGTAGTGATTATTTACATGGAGTCTGGCTCTATACACGCTAAAAGTAGTGATTATTTACATGGAGTCTGGCTCTATACACACTAAAAGTAGTGATTATTTACATGGAGTCTGGCTCTATACACGCTAAAAGTAGTGATTATTTACATGGAGTCTGGCTCTATACACGCTAAAAGTAGTGATTATTTACATGGAGTCTGGCTCTATACACACTAAAAGTAGTGATTATTTACATGGAGTCTGGCTCTATACACACTAAAAGTAGTGATTATTTACATGGAGTCTGGCTCTATACACGCTAAAAGTAGTGATTATTTACATGGAGTCTGGCTCTATACACACTAAAAGTAGTGATTATTTACATGGAGTCTGGCTCTATACACGCTAAAAGTAGTGATTAATTACATGGAGTCTGGCTCTATACACGCTAAAAGTCCTGATTATTTACATGGAGTCTGGCTCTATACACGCTAAAAGTAGTGATTATTTACATGGAGTCTGGCTCTATACATGCTAAAAGTCCTGATTATTTACATGGAGTCTGGCTCTATACACGCTAAAAGTAGTGATTATTTACATGGAGTCTGGCTCTATACACGCTAAAAGTCCTGATTATTTACATGGAGTCTGGCTCTATACACGCTAAAAGTAGTGATTATTTACATGGAGTCTGGCTCTATACACGCTAAAAGTCCTGATTATTTACATGGAGTCTGGCTCTATACACGCTAAAAGTCCTGATTATTTACATAGAGTCTGGTTCTATACACGCTAAAAGTCCTGATTATTTACATGGAGTCTGGCTCTATACACGCTAAAAGTAGTGATTATTTACATGGAGTCTGGCTCTATACACACTAAAAGTAGTGATTATTTACATGGAGTCTGGCTCTATACACACTAAAAGTAGTGATTATTTACATGGAGTCTGGCTCTATACACGCTAAAAGTAGTGATTATTTACATGGAGTCTGGCTCTATACACACTAAAAGTAGTGATTATTTACATGGAGTCTGGCTCTATACACGCTAAAAGTCCTGATTATTTACATGGAGTCTGGCTCTATACACGCTAAAAGTAGTGATTATTTACATGGAGTCTGGCTCTATACACACTAAAAGTCCTGATTATTTACATGGAGTCTGGCTCTATACACGCTAAAAGTAGTGATTATTTACATGGAGTCTGGCTCTATACACGCTAAAAGTCCTGATTATTTACATGGAGTCTGGCTCTATACACGCTAAAAGTAGTGATTATTTACATGGAGTCTGGCTCTATACACACTAAAAGTAGTGATTATTTACATGGAGTCTGGCTCTATACACGCTAAAAGTCCTGATTATTTACATGGAGTCTGGCTCTATACACGCTAAAAGTAGTGATTATTTACATGGAGTCTGGCTCTATACACGCTAAAAGTCCTGATTATTTACATGGAGTCTGGCTCTATACACGCTAAAAGTCCTGATTATTTACATGGAGTCTGGTGTAGTTTGGTGATGGTGATTTCGGGGCTGTTTCATGTTAAACTAAAAGGATCTTACTCTTTAACTAAAAGGTCTATCTCTGTAGGGATCCATCCCATAATGTTGTCAGACTCTTAGAATAATAATCTGAGTCTGTCAGCAGCAGAAACTAACTGATGCTGAACATCTGTCCTGTAGGGTTGTCATGGTGTGTTGGGAGGGTGTGAAGACAGAGCAACTGGTTGCCATGGTGAAGAGCTTGAGGAGGGCGGAGCTAAAAACACAGACCACAAGACAACAGGTGGAGACAAACACAGGTAACACACACTCAGGTGGGATTGGGTCAGAGACATTCTTATCAATCTTGTGTGTGTGTGTGTGTGTGTGTGTGTGTGTGTGTGTGTGTGTGTGTGTGTGTGTGTGTGTGTGTTGTGTGTGTGTGTGTGTGTGTGTGTGTGTTTCTTTCTCATTAGTTGTATTCTTTAAATATTTGGACTTGTGTATCTCCAGACATCCGGTGGACCGCGCAGGTCTTTTCTCCTTCATGACGTTTCATTGGCTGACTCCGCTGGCTGTACACGCACGCAGGAAAGGACGGCTCCTATTGGATGACGTCTGGCCCGTGTCACAGCAGGAGGGTTGCCATGCCAACAGCCTGAGGTGGGAGGAGCTAATGAGTTACTTTTCTAAAAGCTTGAGTTTGTTTGATGATTAAAAAAAAAACACATGAGCAGCCTACATTTCCCATAATCCATATCACTCCTCACTCATGATGCTGCTGTGTGTGTGTGTGTGTGTGTGTGTGTGTGTGTGTGTCTGCGTGTATGTGTGTGTGTGTCTCTGTGTGTGTGTGTGTGTGTGTGTCTCTGTGTGTGTGTGTGTGTGTGTGTCTCTGTGTGTGTGTGTGTGTGTGTGTGTCTGTGTGTGTGTCTCTGTGTGTGTGTGTGTGTGTGTGTGTGTCTCTGTGTGTGTGTGTGTGTGTGTGTGTGTGTGTGTGTGTGTGTGTGTGTGTGTGTCTCTGTGTGTGTGTGTGTGTGTGTGTGTGTGTGTGTGTCCTCAGGCTGGCGTCTCTGTGGGAGGCTGAGCGGAGGTCAAAGGGCAGCGATGCGTCCCTGGTTCTGGTGGTCTGGTCTTTCTGCCGGACTCGTCTCCTGCTGTCCATCCTCTGTCTCACCGTCACCCAGCTGGCCGGGTTCAGCGGCCCGGTGAGTCCCAGAACCACGTCCCCACCCCGTGGTCAAGGGACAACCGCGTCCCCACCCCGTGGTCAAGGGACAACCGCGTCCCCACCCCGTGGTCAAGGGACAACCGCGTCCCCACCCCGTGGTCAAGGGACAACCGCGTCCCCACCCCGTGGTCAAGGGACAACCGCGTCCCCACCCCGTGGTCAAGGGACCGTGGTCAAGGGACAACCGCGTCCCCACCCCGTGGTCAAGGGACAACCGCGTCCCCACCCCGTGGTCAAGGGACAACCGCGTCCCCACCCCGTGGTCAAGGGACAACCGCGTCCCCACCCCGTGGTCAAGGGACAACCGCGTCCCCACCCCGTGGTCAAGGGACAACCGCGTCCCCACCCCGTGGTCAAGGGACAACCGCGTCCCCACCCCGTGGTCAAGGGACCGTGGTCAAGCTACAAACACATTTGATTAGCATGAGAACATCCCAGAGTGACAGGGTGACATGTCAGCATTCAGGGTCTTCAGATGCATGTTGTTTACAGACGACCTGCTGGCACGAGAAACCGCAGCCTGAGATGTGCGAAGCTGTTACGAGTCTCGGCCGTACGAGGTGTGGAGGCTGTTTAGTGTGAGCTGAAGAAATAGTTTCACTATGTCGGCACAAACCAACATGTATAAAGAACTGTTTCATGTTAAGTAGACACTGTGGGACACACACATCGTGCGTGTGTACTCATGGCCGCCTCCTTTGGTCAATCACTGAATAGTAGTATTCAAGTAGTATAAAATTAATCACCAATCATGTCACTCGTCGTTTGTGACGAAATGGTCTCGTCATCACTTCTAATTATTATTTAATTACACAGAGAACGGTCGACTCGGCACACAGATGTTATTAACCCCTCGG
>CM042430.1:40311216-40318716 GCA_023631565.1 Gymnocephalus cernua
TGTGTGAGGCCAGTCTGGCGTGGGACGGCGGCGGGCAGAGCGCTCAGCCTAGCCCGTGTGTCCGGACCGCTGGCCGACGCCGACACAAGTAAACCTTTACACCCCTTCTTTACTCAAAAAGAGAAAACAAAGTGATTCCCCCCCAACACCGTGTTCTCACTAGGAGAAATGACATCACTTCATAACGTTCCCATGGCAACAGGGGAAAATGGCTGCTCTTGTGTGACGTAAACGCAACATTTTTCATCTTTCTGCTGAGATATTTGTGACTTTTTTGCAACTAAAATGCGGGGATTATGAAATCATGCAAGCCCCGCATATTTTGCGGGGAAATCTGCAATTTATGCGGCGAAAGTGCGGCATATTTGAAAAAATGCAGCCCCCCCGCATAAATATGCAGACTTTGGCTGATTATGCATTGAATTCTGCGATCACATGATCAGGTTTTTCTGGAGGGAGTGGTTAAAGAGTGCGTTGCTACGCCTGTGTGTGTTGCTACGCCTGTGTGTGTTGCTACGCCTGTGTGTGTTGCTACGCCTGTGTGTGTTGCTACGCCTGTGTGTGTTGCTACGCCTGTGTGCGTTGCTACGCCTGTGTGTGTTGCTACGCCTGTGTGTGTTGCTACGCCTGTGTGTGTTGCTACGCCTGTGTGCGTTGCTACGCCTGTGTGTGTTGCTACGCCTGTGTGTGTTGCTACGCCTGTGTGTGTTGCTACGCCTGTGTGTGTTGCTACGCCTGTGTGTGTAACCCTTCAGGTGCAGAGAGCGAGCGGTCCTGCAGGAAGAGGAGGAAGTGAGCGGCTCCCTGCTGACAGGAAGAGGAGGAGCCTCCGGTCCAGAGGAGGAAGACGGGAGCACTGCCCCCCCTCCCTCCCAGAGGCTGCAGAGCGCCCTGCACTGCATCAACCTGAGCGTCCAGCAGGTATCGGCTCTGGTGGTCACATCGCTGTTATCGTGAGCCAATGAAACACATTAACACGAGCGTTCTAGATAGAAAATAGTTCCTAGAAAAGTTGTGCTCATCCTCAAATGTGTATCACTGATCATTATGGATCAATATGGATCATTATGGATCAATATGGATCATGATGGATCATTATGGATCATTATGGATCATTATGGATCATTATGGATCATGATGGATCATTATGGATCATTATGGATCATTATGGATCATTATGGATCAATATGGATCATTATGGATCAATATGGATCATGATGGATCAATATGGATCATTATGGATCATTATGGATCATTATGGATCATCATGGATCATGATGGATCATTATGGATCATTATGGATCATTATGGATCAATATGGATCATTATGGATCATTATGGATCATTATGGATCAATATGGATCATTATGGATCATCATGGATCATCATGGATCATTATGGATCATTATGGATCAATATGGATCATTGTGGATCATTATGGATCATTATGGATCATTATGGATCATTATGGATCATTATGGATCAATATGGATCATTATGGATCAATATGGATCATGATGGATCATTATGGATCATTATGGATCATTATGGATCATTATGGATCATCATGGATCATTATGGATCATTATGGATCAATATGGATCATGATGGATCATCATGGATCATTATGGATCATGATGGATCATCATGGATCATTATGGATCATTATGGATCATTATGGATCATTATGGATCAATATGGATCATTATGGATCAATATGGATCATGATGGATCATTATGGATCATTATGGATCATTATGGATCATTATGGATCAATATGGATCATTATGGATCATTATGGATCATTATGGATCAATATGGATCATTATGGATCATTATGGATCATTATGGATCATTATGGATCATTATGGATCAATATGGATCATTATGGATCAATATGGATCATGATGGATCATCATAGATCATTATGGATCATGATGGATCATCATGGATCATTATGGATCATTATGGATCATTATGGATCATTATGGATCATTATGGATCAATATGGATCATTATGGATCAATATGGATCATGATGGATCATTATGGATCATTATGGATCATTATGGATCATTATGGATCAATATGGATCATTATGGATCAATATGGATCATGATGGATCATTATGGATCATTATGGATCATTATGGATCATTATGGATCATTATGGATCAATATGGATCATGATGGATCATTATGGATCATTATGGATCATTATGGATCATTATGGATCATCATGGATCATCATGGATCATTATGGATCATGATGGATCATGATGGATCATCATGGATCATTATGGATCATTATGGATCATTATGGATCATTATGGATCATTATGGATCAATATGGATCATTATGGATCAATATGGATCATGATGGATCATTATGGATCATTATGGATCATTATGGATCATTATGGATCATTATGGATCAATATGGATCATTATGGATCAATATGGATCATGATGGATCATTATGGATCATTATGGATCATTATGGATCATTATGGATCAATATGGATCATTATGGATCATTATGGATCAATATGGATCATTATGGATCAATATGGATCATGATGGATCATTATGGATCATGATGGATCATCATGGATCATTATGGATCATTATGGATCATTATGGATCATCATGGATCATTATGGATCATCATGGATCATGATGGATCATTATGGATCATCATGGATCATCATGGATCATTATGGATCATCATGGATCATTATGGATCATCATGGATCATTATGGATCATGATGGATCATCATGGATCATGATGGATCATGATGGATCATTATGGATCATGATGGATCATCATGGATCATTATGGATCATTATGGATCATCATGGATCATCATGGATCATGATGGATCATTATGGATCATTATGGATCATCATGGATCATGATGGATCATGATGGATCATTATGGATCATTATGGATCATTGTGGATCATGATGGATCATGATGGATCATGATGGATCATTGTGGATCATTATGGATCATTATGGATCATTATGGATCATGATGGATCATTATGGATCATTATGGATCAATATGGATCATGATGGATCATTATGGATCATTATGGATCATTATGGATCATTATGGATCATCATGGATCATGATGGATCATCATGGATCATTATGGATCATTATGGATCATGATGGATCATTATGGATCATCATGGATCATCATGGATCATGATGGATCATGATGGATCATTATGGATCATCATGGATCATTATGGATCATCATGGATCATGATGGATCATCATGGATCATGATGGATCATGATGGATCATTGTGGATCATTATGGATCATTGTGGATCATCATGGATCATTATGGATCATTATGGATCATCATGGATCATCATGGATCATTATGGATCATTATGGATCATTATGGATCATGATGGATCATTATGGATCATTATGGATCATTGTGGATCATGATGGATCATGATGGATCATGATGGATCATGATGGATCATTGTGGATCATTATGGATCATTATGGATCATTATGGATCATGATGGATCATTATGGATCATTATGGATCATCATGGATCATCATGGATCATTATGGATCATGATGGATCATTATGGATCATTATGGATCATCATGGATCATCATGGATCATTATGGATCAATATGGATCATTATGGATCATCATGGATCATCATGGATCATTATGGATCATGATGGATCATGATGGATCATTATGGATCATGATGGATCATGATGGATCATTATGGATCATTATGGATCATCATGGATCATGATGGATCATCATGGATCAATATGGATCATGATGGATCATGATGGATCATCATGGATCATTATGGATCATTATGGATCATTATGGATCATCATGGATCATTATGGATCATGGTGGATCATTATGGATCATTATGGATCATTATGGATCATGGTGGGCTTGGTGCGTTTGGTGCTGCTTTATTGTATGTGCGGAGAAGCCGTCGGACTCGGAGAGTTTGGGTTCATGGCGCCCTGCAGGACCGACATCACCGGCTGGTGCAGCAGGCGTGACGAGCTTCTTCTCCGTGTTCTCTGAACTAATGTTCTGGTAGGAACCAAAGTTTACATCGTATGTTTCTCTGGGATCAGCCAGCGCGAAGGAAGGACGTCTATATTCTGATTGGTTGCTGGTCGTTTGCCGCTGAACCGCGTCATAGCTCATTACCATAAATTTGACCAAACTTCAACTTTCTGCTTGGCGCTCTGGTCGCTCAACACGCACAAAATACGACGCCGGCGGACGTGCCGCTTCTTGCAGCTGAGAGAACATGTGAAGACAGCACGATGATGTCATCTAGTATACAGGATGTTCAGTATGATGTCATCTAGTATACAGGATGTTCAGTATGATGTCATCTAGTATACAGGATGTTCAGTATGATGTCATCTAGTATACAGGATGGTCAGTATGATGTCATCTAGTATACATGATGTTCAGTGTGATGTCATCTAGTATACACGATGTTCAGTATGATGTCATCTAGTATACACAATGTTCAGTGTGATGTCATCTAGTATACACGATGTTCAGTATGATGTCATCTAGTATACACGATGTTCAGTGTGATGTCATCTAGTATACACAATGTTCAGTATGATGTCATCTAGTATACACGATGTTCAGTATGATGTCATCTAGTATACACAATGTTCAGTGTGATGTCATCTAGTATCCAGGATGTTCAGTATGATGTCATCTAGTATCCAGGATGTGATTTAACTGCTGTGTGTTCAGGGGAAGCTGGTCGGTGTCTGCGGGAGCGTCGGCTGTGGAAAAACCTCCCTGATCTCGGCTATCTTAGGACAGGTGACACACACACACACACACACACACACACACACACACACACACACACACACACACACACACACACACACACACACACACACACACACACACACACACACACACACACACTGTACACGCTGTATCCCTTCTAGCCTCAACCGCACCGACGCCACAACATCGTGTCTGATCACTGATTGGTTGTGATTGTTTGGACAGATGACGCCACTGGAGGGCAGCGTGGCGGTCAGAGGACGGCTGGCCTACGTGGCTCAGCAGGCCTGGATCCTGAACGCAACGCTCAGAGACAACATCCTGTTTGGACAGGAGTACCAGGAGGACAGGTGAGAGCTTCTGATTGGCTTACCCTTCTTTCACTAACTTTAAAGGGTTACTTCAGTGTTTATCTCCAGGACTCTCTGTCTCCATGTTTCTGATGGAACTACAATCTGTGAAACTGGTCCAGGATTAAACCAGAACCAGCTGTAATGTAACCTACAGGACAGATGTTCAGCAGCAGTTAGTCCACTAAAAGTTCTGTTGTTGCTGCTGACAGACTCAGATTATTATTCTAAGAGTCTGACAACATTATGGGATGGATCCCTACAGAGATAGACCTTTTAGTTAAAGAGTAAGATCCTTTTAGTTTAACATGAAACAGCCCCGAAATCACCATCACCAAACTACACCAGACTCCATGTAAATAATCAGGACTTTTAGCGTGTATAGAGCCAGACTCCATGTAAATAATCAGGACTTTTAGCGTGTATAGAGCCAGACTCCATGTAAATAATCAGGACTTTTAGGGTGTATAGAGCCAGACTCCATGTAAATAATCAGGACTTTTAGCGTGTATAGAGCCAGACTCCATGTAAATAATCAGGACTTTTAGGGTGTATAGAGCCAGACTCCATGTAAATAATCACTACTTTTAGTGTGTATAGAGCCAGACTCCATGTAAATAATCAGGACTTTTAGCGTGTATAGAGCCAGACTCCATGTAAATAATCAGGACTTTTAGCGTGTATAGAGCCAGACTCCATGTAAATAATCAGGACTTTTAGCGTGTATAGAGCCAGACTCCATGTAAATAATCAGGACTTTTAGTGTGTATAGAGCCAGACTCCATGTAAATAATCACTACTTTTAGCGTGTATAGAGCCAGACTCCATGTAAATAATCACTACTTTTAGCGTGTATAGAGCCAGACTCCATGTAAATAATCAGGACTTTTAGTGTGTATAGAGCCAGACTCCATGTAAATAATCACTACTTTTAGCGTGTATAGTCAGACTCCATGTAAATAATCACTACTTTTAGCGTGTATAGAGCCAGACTCCATGTAAATAATCAGGACTTTTAGCGTGTATAGAGCCAGACTCCATGTAAATAATCAGGACTTTTAGCGTGTATAGAGCCAGACTCCATGTAAATAATCAGGACTTTTAGCGTGTATAGAGCCAGACTCCATGTAAATAATCAGGACTTTTAGCGTGTATAGAGCCAGACTCCATGTAAATAATCAGGACTTTTAGTGTGTATAGAGCCAGACTCCATGTAAATAATCACTACTTTTAGCGTGTATAGAGCCAGACTCCATGTAAATAATCAGGACTTTTAGCGTGTATAGAGCCAGACTCCATGTAAATAATCACTACTTTTAGCGTGTATAGAGCCAGACTCCATGTAAATAATCACTACTTTTAGCGTGTATAGAGCCAGACTCCATGTAAATAATCACTACTTTTAGCGTGTATAGAGCCAGACTCCATGTAAATAATCAGGACTTTTAGCGTGTATAGAGCCAGACTCCATGTAAATAATCACTACTTTTAGCGTGTATAGAGCCAGACTCCATATAAATAATCACTACTTTTAGCGTGTATAGAGCCAGACTCCATGTAAATAATCAGGACTTTTATCATTGTAAAACACACGCTAAAAGTCCTGATTATTTACATGGAGTCTGGTGTAGTTTGGTGATGGTGATTTCGGGGCGGTTTCATGTTAAACTAAAAGGATCTTACTCTTTAACTAAAAGGATCTTACTCTTTAACTAAAAGGTCTATCTCTGTAGGGATCCATCTCACTCCTCATGCGTAAACCTAACCAATCCAACCACTGAATGCAACGAGTACTAGCCAATCAGAGGCAGAGTAGGGCGGGCCATTCCTTTGCAGGTTTTCCTGGAGGACAGGACTGAGCTGTGGTTGTCTTTATGTCCGTGTGTCTCTGCAGGTATCAGTCCGTGCTGAGCGCCTGCTGTCTCAGACCTGACATCTCCCTGTTTCCCAATGCTGACCTGACAGAGGTGACATCACTTCCTGTTTGTACGTTAGACTATGCTCTTTAGGTCGAGGTATGGGCCGACTGTTTTTAGGAACCCTGTGAGTCTCCAGAGCGAGGTTCTTAGGTTAATAACCCCCGACGTAGACTTATTCCACATCACAATATACAGCAAATGTCACGTTCAATATCTCCAGATGAATGCACTTTAGATAAATACTTTTACTTTGGCCTAAAAGCAGAGTAATGCGTAGCTCTTCCAGAAGCTCTTACGTCCAGCCTTCTTGGTCCAATAAATCCATAACTCAAGTTACGTAATGATCAATATCTCAGCATCCTTCTGGGCGCCTGGTTAGCTCACCTAGTAGAGCAT
>CM042430.1:40323716-40333716 GCA_023631565.1 Gymnocephalus cernua
TACGCTGCCGTCTATGCCTCGTCCATGGGGGTCATGCTGCTCTTTAAACTCATCAGAGGCGTCGTCTTTGTCAAGGTGAGACATTTCTCTCTGCGCTCTTATTTTGAAAGGACTTCATGACAAGGTGAGACATTTCTCTCTGCGCTCTTATTTTGAAAGGGCTTCCTGACAAGGTGAGACATATTTATTTATACGCTCTTATTTTGAAAGGGTTTCATGACAAGGTGAGACACATTTCTCTCTACGCTCTTATTTTGAAAGGGTTTCATGACAAGATGAGACACATTTGTCTCTACGCTCTTATTTTGAAAGGGTTTCATGACGTGAAACGGCCGTAGTCTGGTTAGGTTTAGAACAAGATGGTGGTATGGGTTCAAATCAGATGTTCTTGTCACTTTTTTCGACATTTCTGTCACTTTTTTTCACAAAACAACGTTTTTGTTGTATTTCTGTGTGCAGGGAACTCTGCGTGCCTCCTCAAAGCTGCACGACCAGCTCTTCCACAAACTGCTGCGCTGCCCCATGAAGTTCTTTGACACGACGCCGGCCGCTCGGATCCTCAACAGCTTCTCCAGAGACATGGACGAAGGTAACTGCCCCAGACGCTGGTCCAGAGACGAAGGTAAGGCTCTCTGCCCCAGATGCTGGTCCAGAGACATGGACCAAGGTAACTGCCCCAGACGTTGGTCCAGAGACATGGACCAAGGTAATTGCCCCAGACGCTGGTCCAGAGACATGGACCAAGGTAACTGCCCCAGACGTTGGTTCAGAGACATGGACCAAGGTAACTGCCCCAGACGTTGGTTCAGAGACATGGACCAAGGTAAATGCCCCAGACGCTGGTCCAGAGACATGGACCAAGGTAACTGCCCCAGACGCTGGTCCAGAGACGGGCGTAACCAAATCTGGTGCCCTAGGCAAGGTTTCAGCAGTTTTTGGCGCTTTTAATTTTTAAAATTGTCCCCTACAGTGTACACTCGTTCTGATTGTCCCCTGCAGTGGACACTCGTTCTGTTTGCCCCCTGCAGTGGACACTTATTGTTCTGTTTGTCCCCTGCAGTGGACACTCGTTCTGTTTGTCCCCTGCAGTGGACACTCGTTCTGTTTGTCCCCTGCAGTGGACACTCGTTCTGTTTGTCCCCTGCAGTGGACACTCGTTCTGTTTGTCCCCTGCAGTGGACACTCGTTCTGTTTGTCCCCTGCAGTGGACACTCGTTGTTCTGTTTGTCCCCTGCAGTGGACACTCATTGTTCTGTTTGTCCCCTGCAGTGGACACTCATTGTTCTGTTTGTCCCCTGCAGTGGACACTCGTTGTTCTGTTTGTCCCCTGCAGTGGACACTCATTGTTCTGTTTTTCCCCTGCAGTGGACACTCGTTCTGTTTGTCCCCTGCAGTGGACACTCATTGTTCTGTTTGGCCTCTGCAGTGGACACTTATTGTTCTGTTTGTCCCCTGCAGTGGACACTCGTTCTGTTTGTCCCCTGCAGTGGACACTCGTTCTGTTTGTCCCCTGCAGTGGACACTCATTGTTCTGTTTGTCCCCTGCAGTGGACATTCATTGTTCTGTTTGTCCCCTGCAGTGGACACTCATTGTTCTGTTTGTCCCCTGCAGTGGACACTCGTTGTTCTGTTTGTCCCCTGCAGTGGACACTCGTTCTGTTTGTCCCCTGCAGTGGACACTTATTGTTCTGTTTGTCCCCTGCAGTGGACACTCGTTCTGTTTGTCCCCTGCAGTGGACACTCGTTCTGTTTGTCCCCTGCAATGGACACTCTTTCTTTTTGTCCCCTGCAGTGGACACTCGTTGTTCTGTTTTTCCCCTGCAGTGTACACTCGTTCTGATTGTCCCCTGCAGTGGACACTCATTCTGTTTGCCCCCTGCAGTGGACACTCGTTCTGTTTGTCCCCTGCAGTGGACACTCATTGTTCTGTTTGTCCCCTGCAGTGGACATTCATTGTTCTGTTTGTCCCCTGCAGTGGACACTCATTGTTCTGTTTGTCCCCTGCAGTGGACACTCGTTGTTCTGTTTGTCCCCTGCAGTGGACACTCATTGTTCTGTTTTTCCCCTGCAGTGGACACTCGTTCTGTTTGTCCCCTGCAGAGGACACTCGTTCTGTTTGTCCCCTGCAGTGGACACTCGTTGTTCTGTTTGTCCCCTGCAGTGGACACTCGTTCTGTTTGTCCCCTGCAGTGGACACTCATTGTTCTGTTTGTCCCCTGCAGTGGACATTCATTGTTCTGTTTGTCCCCTGCAGTGGACACTCATTGTTCTGTTTGTCCCCTGCAGTGGACATTCATTGTTCTGTTTGTCCCCTGCAGTGGACACTCGTTGTTCTGTTTGTCCCCTGCAGTGGACACTCATTGTTCTGTTTTTCCCCTGCAGTGGACACTCGTTCTGTTTGTCCCCTGCAGTGGACACTCATTTTTCTGTTTGTCCCCTGCAGTGGACACTCGTTCTGTTTGTCCGCTGCAGTGGACACTCATTGTTCTGTTTGTCCCCTGCAGTGGACACTCGTTCTGTTTGTCCCCTGCAGTGGACACTCGTTCTGTTTGTCCCCTGCAGTGGACACTCATTGTTCTGTTTGTCCCCTGCAGTGGACACTCATTGTTCTGTTTGTCCCCTGCAGTGGACACTCATTGTTCTGTTTTTCCCCTGCAGTGGACACTTGTTCTGTTTGTCCCCTGCAGTGGACACTCTTTTTGTCCCCTGCAGTGGACACTCATTGTTCTGTTTGTCCCCTGCAGTGGACACTCATTGTTCTGTTTGTCCCCTGCAGTGGACACTCATTGTTCTGTTTGTCCCCTGCAGTGGACACTCGTTCTGTTTGTCCACTGCAGTGGACACTCATTGTTCTGTTTGTCCCCTGCAGTGGACACTCGTTCTGTTTGTCCACTGCAGTGGACACTCATTGTTCTGTTTGTCCCCTGCAGTGGACACTCGTTCTGTTTGTCCTCTGCAGTGGACACTCGTTCTGTTTGTCCCCTGCAGTGGACACTCGTTCTGTTTGTCCCCTGCAGTGGACACTCGTTCTGTTTGTCCCCTACAGTGGACACCCGTCTGCCCTTCCAGGCAGAGATGTTCATCCAGAATGTGATCCTGGTCTTCTTCTGCCTGGGCGTCATCAGCTGGGTTTTCCCATGGTTCCTAGCAGCGGTGGGCCCGCTGGTGCTGCTGTTTGCGGCGCTGCACAGCGTCTCCAGGGTCTTCATTCGGGAGCTGAAGCGTCTGGACAACATGACCACGTCCCCCTTCATGTCCCACATCACATCCAGCGTCCAGGGCCTCGCCACGCTGCAGGCGTACGGCCGGGGGCGGGACTTCCTGCACAGGTGAGACATTAATGTGTGATTATTGTCTGGATGAATGGATGAGTAGTTCTGTCTCTAAAAGTACCCTGTAATACCCGGTAATACCCAGCAACATCTTAAAGTACCCTGTAATACCCTGCAACATCTTAAAGTACCCTGTAATACCCAGTCATCCCCAGTCATACCCTGTAATACCCTGTAGTACCTGGCAACATCTTAAAGTACCCTGTAATACCCTGTAGTACCCTGTAATACCCAGTCATACCCAGTCATATCCAGTCATACCCTGTAGTACCTGGCAACATCTTAAAGTACCCTGTAATACCCTGTATTACCTTGTAATTCCTTGTAATACCCAGTCATACCCTGTAGTACCCTGTAATACCCTGTAACATGTAGGGTTTCCCCCCCTGTGACTACGCTCCAGGTACCAGGTTCTGCTGGACCAGAACCAGGCCTGCTTCTACCTGTTCAGCTGTGCGATGCGATGGCTGGCGGTGCGTTTGGACGTCATCAGCGTGGCGCTGATCAGCATCACGGCGCTGATGATGGTTCTGTTGCACGGACAGATCCCTCCGGCGTACGCTGGCCTCGCCATCTCCTATGCTGTCCAGGTACCTGAACACATCTCCTACACTGTCCAGGTACCTGAACACATCTCCTACGCTGTCCAGGTACCTGAACACATCTCCTACACCGTCCAGGTACCTGAACACATCTCCTACACCGTCCAGGTACCTGAACACATCTCCTACACCGTCCAGGTACCTGAACACATCTCCTACACCGTCCAGGTTAACTATCTATACACTCATATCTGTCTATACAAAGACCCTGTTAAGCCCACTACAGACCAACCTGATGGGTTGGTGGGACAGTCTGGCGAGGTCGGTGACTCGAGTCTGTTCGGTGTGTTTCGTGCCGTCGTCCGTTGGAGGGGCCATTGACCTTCATTTCGGCCGATTTGTAGGGCATAGTCGGGAGGACTCAAATGACCAATCTGATTGGTGGAGTGCTAACAGGAAACAGGGAGCAGGATGAGCGTGACTAGAGTCTCTCAAAATCTGATGAATATCGTTTAAACTGACCTTTGTTGATCTGAAATGAAGACAGATTCAGCAACTGCACGGCCTATTTCTCCTTAAAATGTTTTCACAAACACGTTTCAGTGAACTATTTTAGTACAATATGAGATCGTTTTCTGAGCCGCCATTGAAAAATCCAAAATCCGGAAGCAGCAGCCCAGACCCATGTGACACGTTCGTCCAATCAGCTGCTGGTTTTAATTTTTGGGCGACAACCCAGATTAGATTAGACAATACACAGCCTGCTGTTATGGAGACGTATTACGTCTCTTCTCTTCGGTGTGTTCACCAGGCATAATTTTAACCAACTTGGGGAGACTGATCAGTCCGACTGGCTTTGGGTGGGACAGCAGCGAGGAAAGTCTTCCTTTAAACAGACACAACCTGAAGATCTTCTGAAGTCAGAGACAGACGTCGACAACATGTCAACATGTGTCTCTCTCCCTCTCTCTGTCCTTACCTGTCTCCCTCCCTCCCTCCCTCTCTCCCTCCCTCCCTCCCTCCCTCCCTCCCTCCCTCTCTCTCTCCTTCCCTGTCTCCCTCCCTCCCTGTCTCCCTCCCTCCCTGTCTCTCTCCCTCCCTCCCTCTCTCCCTCCCTCCCTCTCTCCCTCCCTCCCTCCCTCCCTCTCTCCTTCCCTGTCTCCCTCCCTCCCTGTCTCCCTCCCTCCCTGTCTCTCTCCCTCCCTGCCTGTCTGTCTCTCTGAACCATGTCTCTCTCCCAGTTAACAGGGTTGTTCCAGTTCACAGTCCGCCTGGCGTCCGAGACCGAAGCTCGCTTCACGTCTGTGGAGAGAATCCATCACTACATCCAGGTACCATCATCACGTTACATCATCATGTTACATCACGTTACATCATCACGTTACATCATCACGTTACATCATCACTATAAACATCATCACGTTACATCATCATGTTACATCACGTTACATCATCACGTTACATCATCACGTTACATCATCACGTTACATCATCATGTTACATCATCACGTTACATCATCACGTTACATCATCACGTTACATCCTCACGTTACATCATCACGTTACATCATCACATTACATCCTCACGTTACATCATCACGTTACATCATCACGTTACATCATCAAGTTACATCATCACGTTACATCATCACGTTACATCATCACGTTACATCCTCACGTTACATCCTCACGTTACATCATCACGTTACATCATCACGTTACATCATCACGTTACATCATCACGTTACATCCTCACGTTACATCCTCACGTTACATCCTCACGTTACATCCTCACGTTACATCCTCACGTTACATCATCACGTTACATCATCACGTTACATCATCACGTTACATCATCACGTTACATCATCACGTTACATCATCACGTTACATCATCACGTTACATCATCACGTTACATCATCACGTTACATCCTCACGTTACATCCTCACGTTACATCATCACGTTACATCATCACGTTACATCCTCACGTTACATCATCACGTTACATCATCACGTTACATCATCACGTTACATCCTCACGTTACATCCTCACGTTACATCATCACGTTACATCACGTTACATCCTCACGTTACATCATCGCGTTACATCATCGCGTTACATCATCACGTTACATCATCGCGTTACATCATCGCGTTACATCATCACGTTACATCCTCACGTTACATCATCACGTTACATCATCATGTTACATCCTCACGTTACATCCTCACGTTACATCATCACGTTACATCATCACGTTACATCATCACGTTACATCCTCACGTTACATCATCACGTTACATCATCACGTTACATCCTCACGTTACATCATCACGTTACATCACGTTACATCATCACGTTACATCATCACGTTACATCCTCACGTTACATCCTCACGTTACATCCTCACGTTACATCATCACGTTACATCCTCACGTTACATCATCACGTTACATCATCACGTTACATCCTCACGTTACATCCTCACGTTACATCCTCACGTTACATCCTCACGTTACATCATCACGTTACATCATCACGTTACATCATCACGTTACATCCTCACATTACATCATCACGTTACATCATCACGTTACATCCTCACGTTACATCATCACGTTACATCACGTTACATCATCACGTTACATCATCGCGTTACATCCTCACGTTACGTCCTCACGTTACATCATCACGTTACATCATCACGTCAAATCGCGTTACATAATCGCGTTACATCATCGCGTTACATCATCACGTTACATCATCACGTTACATCCTCACGTTACATCATCACGTTACATCATCACGTTACATCCTCACGTTACATCCTCACGTTACATCATCACGTTACATCCTCACGTTACATCATCGCGTTACATCCTCACGTTACATCATCACGTTACATCATCACGTTACATCCTCACGTTACATCATCACGTTACATCCTCACGTTACATCATCGCGTTACATCCTCACGTTACATCATCACGTTACATCATCACGTTACATCCTCACGTTACATCATCACGTTACATCACGTTACATCATCACGTTACATCATCGCGTTACATCCTCACGTTACGTCCTCACGTTACATCATCACGTTACATCATCACGTCACATCACGTTACATCATCGCGTTACATCATCGCGTTACATCATCACGTTACATCATCACGTTACATCCTCACGTTACATCATCACGTTACATCATCACGTTACATCCTCACGTTACATCCTCACGTTACATCATCATGTTACATCCTCACGTTACATCATCATGTTACATCCTCACGTTACATCATCGCGTTACATCATCACGTTACATCACGTTACATCATCATGTTAGGAATGACAGGGACGCATCAAGTCTGGAATCCGGTTAAACAATATAATATTAGAAGAATATTCTCTTTCATTAGCCGTGGAAACAGCTGAGAGGAAGGTTTTCTGTTTCTGAATAAGAACAGAAACAGAATATTATGTACATGTAAACGTAGTCACTGTGTGTGTGTGTGTGTGTGTGTGTGTGTGTGTGTGTATCAGTCCCTGTCCCAGGAGGCCCCTGCCCGGGTTAAAGGAGGCGCCCCCCCAGCTGACTGGCCCCAGCAGGGGGAGCTGGTTCTGAGGGACGTGGAGATGAGGTACCAGGAGAACCTGCCGCTGGTTCTGAACCGCATCTCCTGCACCATCCGGCCCAAAGAGAAGGTCGGCATCGTGGGCAGGACCGGCTCAGGTAGGACTGGCTCAGGTAGGACAGCGCAGGTAGGACAGTGCAGGTAGGACCGGCTCATGTAGGACCGGCGCAGGTAGGACCGGCGCAGGTAGGACCAGCGCAGGTAGGGCCGCCTCAGGTAGGACCGGCTCAGGTAGGACCAGCTCGGGTAGGACCGGCTCAGGTAGGACAGCTCAGGTAGGACCGGCTCAGGTAGGACCAGCTCGGGTAGGACCGGCTCAGGTACGACCAGCTCAGGTAGGACCGGCTCAGGTAGGACCGGCTCAGGTAGGACAGCTCAGGTAGGACCGGCTCAGGTAGGACCAGCTCGGGTAGGACCGGCTCAGGTAGAACAGCTCAGGTAGGACAGCTCGGGTAGGACCGGCTCAGGTAGGACCAGCTTCTGGATCCCAAACTCCACGCGCTCCAAAATGTTAGAATATAATATAATAATAAATATCTACTTAGAATCTTTGTACGATAAATAAACCGGTCAGTTCAATGTAATATCTTAAGACACTTCCATAAACTTCTTATTGATAGTCTGCCTCCTCCCTCCCTCCCTCCCTGTCTCCCTCCCTCCCTGTCTCCCTCCCTCCCTGCCGGTCTCCCTCCCTGCCGGTCTCCCTCCCTCCCTGTCTCCCTCCCTCCCTCCCTGTCTCCTTCCCTCCCTCCCTGTCTCCCTCCCTCCCTGTCTCCTTCCCTCCCTCCCTGTCTCCCTCCCTCCTTGCCTGTCTCCCTCCCTCCCTGTCTCCCTCCCTCCCTCCCTCCCTGTCTCCCTCCCTCCCTCCTTGTCTGTCTCCCTCCCTCCCTGTCTCCCTCCCTGTCTCCCTCCCTCCCTCCCTCCCTCCCTCCCTCCCTCCCTCCCTCCCTCCCTCCCTCCCTGTCTCCCTCCCTCCTTGTCTGTCTCCCTCCCTCCCTGTCTCCCTCCCTCTCTCCCTCCCTCTCTCCCTCCCTCCCTCCCTGCCCGTCTGTCTCTCTGTAGGGAAGTCTTCTCTGGGAGTGCTTCTGTTCCGGCTGGTGGAGCCCTGTGGCGGCTCCGTCCTGATTGACGGCGTGGACATCAGCGACATCGGGCTGGCCGACCTGCGCAGCAAGCTGTCCATCATCCCTCAGGACCCCGTGCTGTTCGCCACCACCGTCAGGTACCAGGAACCATGATATCATGTTTATGTATTAGATTCAGGACCCCGTGCTGTTCGCCACCACCGTCAGGTACCAGGAACCATGATATCATGTTTATGTATTAGATTCAGGACCCCGTGCTGTTCGCCACCACCGTCAGGTACCAGGAACCATGATATCATGTTTATGTATTAGATTCAGGACCCCGTGCTGTTCGCCACCACCGTCAGGTACCAGGAACCATAACATCATGTTTATGTATTAGATTCAGGACCCCGTGCTGTTCGCCACCACCGTCAGGTACCAGGAACCATAACATCATGTTTATATATTAGATTCAGGACCCCGTGCTGTTCGCCACCACCGTCAGGTACCAGGAACCATGATATCATGTTTATGTATTAGATTCAGGACCCCGTGCTGTTCGCCACCACCGTCAGGTACCAGGAACCATAACATCATGTTTATGTATTAGATTCAGGCTACATAAAGGCTACATAAAGGCTACATAAAGGCTACGTAAAGGCTACGTAAAGGCTACGTAAAGACTACATAAAGGCTACATAAAGGCTACGTAAAGGCTACATAAAGGCTACATAAAGGCTACGTAAAGGCTACATAAAGGCTACGTAAAGGCTACATAAAGGCTACATAAAGGCTACATAAAGGCTACATAAAGGCTACGTAAAGGCTACATAAAGGCTACATAAAGGCTACGTAAAGGCTACATAAAGGCTACATAAAGGCTACGTAAAGGCTACGTAAAGGCTACGTAAAGGCTACATAAAGGCTACATAAAGGCTACGTAAAGGCTACATAAAGGCTACGTAAAGGCTACATAAAGGCTACATAAAGGCTACATAAAGGCTACATAAAGGCTACGTAAAGGCTACGTAAAGGCTACGTAAAGGCTACATAAAGGCTACGTAAAGGCTACGTAAAGGCTACGTAAAGGCTACATAAAGGCTACATAAAGGCTACGTAAAGGCTACGTAAAGGCTACGTAAAGGCTACATAAAGGCTACGTAAAGGCTACATAAAGGCTACATAAAGGCTACGTAAAGGCTACATAAAGGCTACATAAAGGCTACATAAAGGCTACGTAAAGGCTACATAAAGGCTACGTAAAGGCTACATAAAGGCTACGTAAAGGCTACATAAAGGCTACGTAAAGGCTACGTAAAGGCTACGTAAAGGCTACATAAAGGCTACATAAAGGCTACGTAAAGGCTACATAAAGGCTACGTAAAGGCTACATAAAGGCTACGTAAAGGCTACGTAAA
>CM042430.1:40343716-40361216 GCA_023631565.1 Gymnocephalus cernua
TCAGTCTCGTCCTCTTCTCTTCACTCAGGGTCACTCCGTGTGTAATCGTTCCTTCTTCCCGTGTTTCGACACGCCGGCCGTCAAGAGCACGTACACCGCCACGGTCAGGGTGAGTCCTGACCTTTGACCTTTGACCTCTGACCTTTGACCTCTGACCCCTGAAATTGTGCTCAGTTTTAAGAGATTAGTCTGGTGGTAGCCACACTAACGTTTAGGTCGTCTTGTCCCAGACTGTCCCAGACTAAAGTAGGTTAAAGCATTTGAGTCTGCAGGTTCCTGACAGTGTGACGGTTCTGGTTCTGTTTGATTCTGCAGGTTCTTGACAGTGTGACGGTTCTGGTTCTGTTTTATTCTGCAGGTTCTTGACAGTGTGACGGTTCTGGTTCTGTTTTATTCTGCAGGTTCTTGACAGTGTGACGGTTCTGGTTCTGTTTGATTCTGCAGGTTCCTGACAGTGTGCTGGTTCTGTTTGATTCTGCAGGTTCCTGACGGCGTGACGGTTCTGATGAGTGCGTCTCGCAGCTCCTTCTCCAAACTGGACCGGGTCTTCCAGTTCTCCATGGAGTTCCCCGTCCCGTCTTACCTCGTAGCGTTGGTGGCCGGAGAGCTGCAGCACGTCGACGTCGGACCCCGGTCAGTTTATATATATATATATATATATATATATATATATATATATATATATATATATATATAACCGCAGACATCATTGTAACCTTACTTTGTCACCAATGTGTAAAAAGGTAAAACAGAGATTGGGACTTTAACCTGTTGCCTTTGGTCATAACCTGCAGACATACTGGTCTAATGTCTGGACATAAATATGAAAAGACACTTGGGCTAAGATGACAGATGGAGCCGATGTGTGTTATTGTTGGTCTCCCTGCTAGATATGTAGTGTTACAACACCAGAGACTCTTCTGTATTCTTACATATGCAGCTAGGAAGAAGATATGACTGCAGTGGATTAGAGTTGAACAGCTAGGAAGAAGATATGACTGCAGTGGATTAGAGATGAACAGCTGGAAGAAGATATGACTGCAGTGGATTAGAGATGAACAGCTAGGAAGAAGATATGACTGCAGTGGATTAGTGATGAACAGCTGGAAGAAGATATGACTGCAGTGGGTTAGTGATGAACAGCTGGAAGAAGATATGACTGCAGTGGATTAGAGATGAACAGCTGGAAGAAGATATGACTGCAGTGGATTAGAGATGAACAGCTAGGAAGAAGATATGACTGCAGTGGATTAATGATGAACAGCTGGAAGAAGATATGACTGCAGTGGATTAGTGATGAACAGCTGGAAGAAGATATGACTGCAGTGGATTAGTGATGAACAGCTGGAAGAAGATATGACTGCAGTGGATTAGAGATGAACAGCTGGAAGAAGATATGACTGCAGTGGATTAGAGATGAACAGCTGGAAGAAGATATGACTGCAGTGGATTAGTGATGAACAGCTGGAAGAAGATATGACTGCAGTGGATTAGTGATGAACAGCTGGAAGAAGATATGACTGCAGTGGATTAGTGATGAACAGCTGGAAGAAGATATGACTGCAGTGGATTAGAGATGAACAGCTGGAAGAAGATATGACTGCAGTGGATTAGAGATGAACAGCTGGAAGAAGATATGACTGCAGTGGATTAGAGATGAACAGCTGGAAGAAGATAAGACTGCAGTGGATTAGTGATGAACAGCTGGAAGAAGATATGACTGCAGTAGTGATGAACAGCTGGAAGAAGATATGACTGCAGTGGATTAGAGATGAACAGCTAGGAAGAAGATATGACTGCAGTGGATTAGTGATGAACAGCTATGAAGAAGATATGACTGCAGTGGATTAGAGATGAACAGCTGGAAGAAGATATGACTGCAGTGGATTAGAGATGAACAGCTGGAAGAAGATATGACTGCAGTGGATTAGTGATGAACAGCTGGAAGAAGATATGACTGCAGTAGTGATGAACAGCTGGAAGAAGATATGACTGCAGTGGATTAGAGATGAACAGCTAGGAAGAAGATATGACTGCAGTGGATTAGTGATGAACAGCTATGAAGAAGATATGACTGCAGTGGATTAGTGATGAACAGCTATGAAGAAGATATGACTGCAGTGGATTAGTGATGAACAGCTGGAAGAAGATATGACTGCAGTGGATTAGTGATGAACAGCTAGGAAGAAGATATGACTGCAGTGGATTAGTGATGAACAGCTGGAAGAAGATATGACTGCAGTGGATTAGTGATGGACAGCTATGAAGAAGATATGACTGCAGTGGATTAGTGATGAACAGCTATGAAGAAGATATGACTGCAGTGGATTAGAGATGAACAGCTAGGAAGAAGATATGACTGCAGTGGATTAGTGATGAACAGCTAGGAAGAAGATATGACTGCAGTGGATTAGTGATGAACAGCTGGAAGAAGATATGACTGCAGTGGATTAGAGATGAACAGCTAGGAAGAAGATATGACTGCAGTGGATTAGTGATGAACAGCTGGAAGAAGATATGACTGCAGTGGAGTAGTGATGAACAGCCAACTGTTGAGGGCTGCAGCAGAACGTGTTGATTGATTTAGTACCTCTGGAATATCTGACGTGTGAAAGTTTTGGAACCTTATCTGAATGATTTGGACCCTGATGTCGCTGACATTATATAACGGGATTTTCTGATAAGGTCATAAGAGAGAGTAGTTTGCTGTGTGTGTTTTCTTTCTTTATTCATTCAGCAGCCCAATTTCTGATATGACTATTATCCCCCATACTTATTATTATTATTATTATTATTATTATTATTATTATTATTATTATTATTATTATTATTATTATTATTATTATTATTATTTCACCACATGTTTGTCCCGCTACTAGTCACGGAGCGTTGCCAACACATGCGCACAAAATACACCAAAACGTGTGTAATGATCGGGAATGGTGTTCTATGACTTTTCTAAGAGATTTGCCGCACGGTTTTCACGAAATCGGCTAAAAACGTGAGTGAAATTTCCGATAGACTTTAATGGGAAATCTTCGGGAAATCGCTTAACATCGCTCAAAACAACCCGTCTTTGGGGCCGTGCTGTATCGCCATACTTTAATGTAGAAACATGATTAAAAGTTTAAACCGAAGACAAGACTGGGGCCGTTATTGGGCTGAATGAGCATTCTGATATCAACCACGGTTTCTACCAAATCACAGTTTACGTATCGTCCAGTTTTCAGACCGTTTCAGATCTTCCAATGTGTGTGTATGGGGCGGTATGTTGAGAGTTAGAGGGGAGGACAGAGGGGGGAGGAGCAGTTATATTCTCTGAAATTATTCCAAACAAATGTCTCTCTCCCCGACAGTTTTCACTCTTCATACATCATGGTTGGTCAAAATGTAGGAAATCTTGTGCCGGTCGCAGACATGTAACTATGGAAACCATCTGACGTAAACTTTTGGCTGCCTACGTACCAACTGCCGACAGAAACAATGAAAATAAATATCTGGAAGTACTCAGACAGTTCCCTGTGTGTTACCGGCTCTGAGTCGCATATATTTGACACCACAAACATAAAAACCACATCGATGCGTTCACCAGACTTTCATCTCTCTGGTGATGATAATATGTTTCCGGTTGGACCCAGGCTTTTTGAATTACAGAACAAACTTAAGAGGTATGATTATCATTAAATGGACAGGTTTGACCCATGGAAGATACCACCTCCCCCTCCCCCCTCTACTCCCTCACTGTGTAAATCACCATAGCAACAGCTTCTCACACACCCCTCCCATCATGGAGACTCTTCACTGTAGGCCGTGTTGTCCTCTTGTTCTCTAACAGCAGAGTAAAGTGTGAATTATACTGACCGCTCCCAAGGTGGCGCGACATCATGACATCACGGGATTGCCTTAACTGTTTATACTCCCGCTGCAGACTTCTCCTGAACAGAGTAAATAAATAAATATATTTATTTATTAACATATAGTGTGTATATATACACACAATATACAGTATGCATACATAAAGAGTGTTATACTCTGGTTTATACTGGAGCTGCTTGCTGCCTTTATGTCGATCAAACTGACTGAGAAGACTTTAAAAATCGCGCAACACAGTCAAGATATTTGACTGTGTGTGTGTGTGTGTGTGTGTGTGTGTGTGTGTGTGTGTGTGTGTGTGTGTGTGTGTGTGTGTGTGTGTGTGTGTGTGTGTGTGTGTGTGTGTGTGTGTGTGGTGTCCAGGAGTCGTGTGTGGGCGGAGCCGTGTCTGCTGTCCTGCGCCGTGAAGAAACTCGGCGGCAGCGTGGAGCGCTGGCTCGGTGTTGCCGAGCAACTGTTTGGAGCGTACCTGTGGGGACGGTGAGTTCACCTAGACCTGGACCACGCTAACCTAGACCTGGACCAGGCTAACCTAGACCTGGACCACGCTAACCTAGACCTGGACCACGCTAACCTAGACCTGGACCTGTAACCAGCTGTTACTTCACATCTTATTCAGACCAGCTGGTACCAAACTACCTGCATAAACAACCAAGTCAAAGCCAGAAGTAGCCTTTTTATTTCATGGATGGATGACTATATGAATGGATGACTATATGAATGGATGAGTATATGGATGGATGACTATATGAATGGATGAGTATATGAATGGATGAGTATATGAATGGATGACTATATGAATGGATGAGTATATGGATGGATGACTATATGAATAGATGAGTATATGAATGGATGACTATATGAATGGATGAGTATATGAATAGATGACTATATGAATGGATGACTATATGAATGGATGACTATATGAATGGATGAGTATATGGATGGATGACTATATGAATGGATGAGTATATGGATGGATGACTATATGAATAGATGACTATATGAATGGATGAGTATATGAATGGATGAGTATATGGATGGATGAGTATATGGATGGATGAGTATATGAATGGATGACTATATGAATGGATGACTATATGAATGGATGAGTATATGGATGGATGACTATGAATGGATGAGTATATGAATGGATGAGTATATGAATGGATGACTATATGAATAGATGAGTATATGAATGGATGACTATATGAATGGATGACTATATGAATGGATGAGTATATGGATGGATGAGTATATGAATGGATGACTATATGAATGGATGACTATATGAATGGATGACTATATGAATGGATGACTATATGAATAGATGACTATATGAATAGATGACTATATGAATGGATGACTATATGAATGGATGACTATATGAATGGATGACCATATGAATGGATGACTATATGAATGGATGACCATATGAATGGATGAGTATATGGATGGATGACTATATGAATGGATGACTATATGAATGGATGACCATATGAATGGATGACCATATGAATGGATGAGTATATGAATGGATGAGTATATGGATGGATGACTATATGAATGGATGACTATATGAATGGATGAGTATATGGATGGATGACTATATGAATGGATGACCATATGAATGGATGACTATATGAATGGATGACTATATGGATGGATGAGTATATGGATGGATGACTATATGAATGGATGAGTATATGGATGGATGACTATATGAATAGATGACTATATGAATGGATGAGTATATGGATGGATGAGTATATGGATGGATGAGTATATGAATGGATGACTATATGAATGGATGACTATATGAATGGATGAGTATATGGATGGATGACTATATGAATGGATGAGTATATGAATGGATGAGTATATGAATGGATGACTATATGAATAGATGAGTATATGAATGGATGACTATATGAATGGATGACTATATGAATGGATGAGTATATGGATGGATGAGTATATGAATGGATGACTATATGAATGGATGACTATATGAATGGATGACTATATGAATGGATGACTATATGAATAGATGAGTATATGAATGGATGACTATATGAATGGATGACTATATGAATGGATGACCATATGAATGGATGACTATATGAATGGATGACCATATGAATGGATGAGTATATGGATGGATGACTATATGAATGGATGACTATATGAATGGATGACCATATGAATGGATGACCATATGAATGGATGAGTATATGAATGGATGAGTATATGGATGGATGACTATATGAATAGATGAGTATATGAATGGATGACTATATGAATGGATGAGTATATGAAAAGATGACTATATGAATGGATGACTATATGAATGGATGACTATATGAATGGATGAGTATATGGATGGATGACTATATGAATGGATGAGTATATGGATGGATGACTATATGAATAGATGACTATATGAATGGATGAGTATATGAATGGATGAGTATATGGATGGATGAGTATATGGATGGATGAGTATATGAATGGATGACTATATGAATGGATGACTATATGAATGGATGAGTATATGGATGGATGACTATATGAATGGATGAGTATATGAATGGATGAGTATATGAATGGATGACTATATGAATAGATGAGTATATGAATGGATGACTATATGAATGGATGACTATATGGATGGATGAGTATATGGATGGATGAGTATATGAATGGATGACTATATGAATGGATGACTATATGAATGGATGACTATATGAATGGATGACTATATGAATGGATGACTATATGAATAGATGAGTATATGAATGGATGACTATATGAATGGATGACTATATGAATGGATGACCATATGAATGGATGACTATATGAATGGATGACCATATGAATGGATGAGTATATGGATGGATGACTATATGAATGGATGACTATATGAATGGATGACCATATGAATGGATGACCATATGAATGGATGAGTATATGAATGGATGAGTATATGGATGGATGACTATATGAATGGATGAGTATATGGATGGATGACTATATGAATGGATGACTATATGAATGGATGAGTATATGGATGGATGACTATATGAATGGATGACCATATGAATGGATGACTATATGAATGGATGAGTATATGGATGGATGACTATATGGATGGATGAGTATATGAATGGATGACTATATGAATGGATGACTATATGAATGGATGAGTATATGAATGGATGACTATATGAATGGATGATTTGGGGTTTTCCCATACTGGTGCTGAAGGGATACTTTAAAAAAGAAGAGCAGAAAACGACAGTTGGTAACATTAAAGAACGGGTTGTTTACTCTACGGCCATATGGTCAAAATTAAATGATGTAACAATTACTTATTTCACCAGTAAAATGCTGTTAAACAACAAAAACAACCAGATGGGAAAACTGTATTTTACAATAACTTTGAATGCACCACGAGGCTGGCGAGGCGAGTTTCAAGTGAACGCACCGTCTGCAGACTGTTACGTCTCGCTGTTGGAATCCTCTACAGGGAAATACAGTCACGCCGTTTAGCGTTAGCTGTTTAATCCAGCTGCTAGCTAGAGCTAGGCTAGCGTTAGCTGTTTAATCCAGCTGCTAGCTAGTGCTAGGCTAATGTTAGCTGTTTAATCCAGCTGCTAGCTAGTGCTAGGCTAATGTTAGCTGTTTAATCCAGCTGCTAGCTAGTGCTAGGCTAATGTTAGCTGTTTAATCCAGCTGCTAGCTAGTGCTAGGCTAACGTTAGCTGTTTAATCCAGCTGCTAGCTAGTGCTAGGCTAATGTTAGCTGTTTAATCCAGCTGCTAGCTAACTCTAGGCTAACGTTATCTGTTTAATCCAGCTACTAGCTAGTGCTAGGCTAATGTTAGCTGTTTATTCCAGCTGCTAGCTAACTCTAGGCTAACGTTAGCTGTTTAATCCAGCTGCTAGCTAACTCTAGGCTAATGTTAGCTGTTTAGTCCAGCTGCTAGCTAGTCCTAGGCTAATGTTAGCTGTTTAATCCAGCTGCTAGCTAACTCTAGGATAATGTTAGCTGTTTAATCTAGCTGCAAGCTAACTCTAGGATAATGTTAGCTGTTTAATCCAGCTGCTAGCTAACTCTAGGCTAACGTTATCTGTTTAATCCAGCTGCTAGCTAGTGCTAGGCTAACGTTAACGGTTTAATCCAGCTGCTAGCTAGTGCTAGGCTAACGTTAGCTGTTTATTCCAGCTGCTAGCTAACTCTAGGCTAACGTTAGCTGTTTAATCCAGCTGCTAGCTAACTCTAGGATAACGTTAGCTGTTTAATACAGCTGCTAGCTAGTGCTAGGCTAACGTTACCTGCTGTCGAGGGCATTATGTTAATTAGCGTGACGTGTAGCGATTCTTCTGTTGCCTCTAACGTCCGAAACGTTTCGAGCATCAGAGAGCAGCGCTGACATTTCAGATTCACCAAAATCCGCGTTGCTATTCAGTCCGGTAGATCCCGGTCGTTTAGGCACCGGTGCCGTATTATCACCGGGTCTCGGTATCCCACCGTAAAGGTGACATCATCATCACACAAGCTGACAGCAACAAGTTCACCTGTTTGATCAGAAGAAATGAAGTAGTAGCAGGTGGTGGTGGTTGTTGTTGTTGTGATATTTTGGGTCCACCCTCCCCCCCCCCAGGTGTGACATTGTGTTCCTGCCCCCCTCCTTCCCCATCGTTGCCATGGAGAACCCGTGCCTCACCTTCATCATCGCGTCCATCCTGGAGAGCAGCGAGTTCCTTCTGATCGACGTCGTGCACGAGATCGCGCACGGCTGGTTCGGCAACGCCGTCACCAACGCCAGCTGGGAGGAGATGTGGCTGAGCGAGGGGCTCGCCACCTACGCCCAGCGCCGCATCACCACCGAGGCCTACGGTAAGAGCCAATCACAGCGCTCCGCATCACCACCGAGGCCTACGGTGAGAGCCAATCACAGCGCCCGGGGACCAACCCCAGGTCTGAGCCTTGATCAACCTGCCAGACTCGTACTTTTCAATTGCTTTACTTATTACTGACGGAAAATGAAGTAGTAAGTACGCAGGAGGGCGGCGCCAGGCTGTTGGTCAAGGGCACCGACTGGAGAACCTAGTACATGTTTTTAATGGTGGGGGGGACCCCACGCAGACATAGTGGGGGGGGGGACCCCACGCAGACATGGTGGGGGGGACCCCACACAGACATGGTGGGGGGGACCCCACGCAGACATGGGGGGGGGGTTATCTATCTATAAACTCTGCGTACGCACAGAGTTTATAGATAGATAAGAGACTTGGATTCAGCCATGGTCCTAATACTGTAATACTGTATTATAGAACTGTAATACTTTATTATAGAACTGTAATACTGTATTATAGAACTGTAATTCCGTAGTATAGAACTGTAATACTGTAGTATAGAACTGTAATACTGTAGTATAGAACTGTAATACTGTAGTATAGAACTGTAATTCCGTAGTATAGAACTGTAATACTGTAGTATAGAACTGTAATACTGTAGTATAGAACTGTAATACTGTATTTTAATACTGTAATACTGTATTATAGAACTGTAATACTGTATTATAGAACTGTAATTCCGTAGTATAGAACTGTAATACTGTATTATAGAACTGTAATACTGTAATACTGTAGTATAGAACTGTAATACTGTATTATAGAACTGTAATACTGTAGTATATAGAACTGTAATACTTTAGTATTGAACTGTCATACTGTATTATAGAACTGTCATACTGTATTATAGAACTGTCATACTGTATTATAGAACTGTAATACCATAGTATAGAACTGTAATACCATAGTATAGAACTGTAATACTGTATTATAGAACTGTAATACTGTAGTATAGAACTGTAATACTGTATTATAGAACTGTAATACTGTAGTATAGAAGTGTAATATCGTAGTATAGAACTGTAATACTGTAGTATGTAGAACTGTAATACTGTATTATCGAACTGTAATACTGTAGTATAGAAGTGTAATATCGTAGTATAGAACTGTAGTATATAGAACTGTGATACTTGTTCTCTTCTTCTTCAGGTGAGGCGTTCACGTGTCTGGAAACCGCCGTCCGATTGGACGCCCTACACAGACAGCTGCGTCTCCTTGGAGACAACAACCCTGTGAGCAAACTGCAGGTCAAATTTGAGCCAGGTAACACACACACACACACACACACACAAATCATATCGATAATCACTTCTGGGTATTTTCTGCAAAGTGGTCCAAATGTTCAGTTTTATGTTAAAGCTGCCAAACACTAAATCCAACAGACAGTGTCAGGTGTGTGTGACTGATTGGGTATGTGTTCTGTACCTGTGTTCCAGGTGTGTGTGACTGATTGGGTGTGTGTTCCTGTACCTGTGTTCCAGGTGTGTGTGACTGATTGGGTGTGTGTTCCTGTACCTGTGTTCCAGGTGTGTGTGACTGATTGGGTGTGTGTTCCTGTACCTGTGTTCCAGGTGTGTGTGACTGATTGGGTGTGTGTTCCTGTACCTGTGTTCCAGGTGTGTGTGACTGATTGGGTGTGTGTTCCTGTACCTGTGTTCCAGGTGTGTGTGATTGATTGGGTGTGTGTCCCTGTACCTGTGTTCCAGGTGTGTGTGACTGATTGGGTGTGTGTCCCTGTACCTGTGTTCCAGGTGTGTGTGACTGATTGGGTGTGTGTTCCTGTACCTGTGTTCCAGGTGTGTGTGTGACTGATTGGGTGTGTGTTCCTGTACCTGTGTTCCAGGTGTGTGTGACTGATTGGGTATGTGTTCCTGTACCTGTGTTCCAGGTGTGTGTGACTGATTGGGTGTGTGTTCCTGTACCTGTGTTCCAGGTGTGTGTGATTGATTGGGTGTGTGTCCCTGTACCTGTGTTCCAGGTGTGTGTGACTGATTGGGTGTGTGTTCCTGTATCTGTGTTCCAGGTGTGTGTGACTGATTGGGTGTGTGTTCCTGTACCTGTTTTCCAGGTGTGTGTGACTGATTGGGTGTGTGTCCCTGTACCTGTGTTCCAGGTGTGTGTGTGACTGATTGGGTGTGTGTCCCTGTTCCTGTGTTCCAGGTGTGTGTGACTGATTGGGTGTGTGTCCCTGTACCTCTGTTCCTGGTGTGTGTGACTGATTGGGTGTGTGTCCCTGTTCCTGTGTTCCAGGTGTGTGTGACTGATTGGGTGTGTGTTCCTGTACCTGTGTTCCAGGTGTGTGTGTGACTGATTGGGTGTGTGTTCCTGTACCTGTGTTCCAGGTGTGTGTGTGTGACTGATTGGGTGTGTGTTCCTGTACCTGTGTTCCAGGTGTGTGTGTGACTGATTGGGTGTGTGTTCCTGTACCTGTGTTCCAGGTGTGTGTGTGACTGATTGTGTGTGTGTTCCCCTGTACCTGTGTTCCAGGTGTGTGTGTGACTGATTGGGTGTGTGTTCCTGTACCTGTGTTCCAGGTGTGTGTGTGTGTGTGTGACTGATTGGGTGTGTGTTCCTGTACCTGTGTTCCAGGTGTGTGTGTGACTGATTGGGTGTGTGTTCCTGTACCTGTATTCCAGGTGTGAACCCGAGCTCTCTGATGAATCTCTTCACCTACGAGAAAGGCTTCTGCTTCGTGGCGTACCTGTCTCAGCTCTGTGGTGACGTACGACGCTTCGACTGCTTCCTCAGGGTCAGTACACACACACACACACACACACACACACACACACACACACACACACACACACACACACACACACACACACACACAGTATTTTTGTGTCTATGTTTTGGTGTTTGGTGTGGCTGCATGGTCTGCTTCATGTTTACCCAGCAGGCCTCTCTAGTTATGTATGTATGTAACTATATACATATACACATACAATATATATACATATAAATACATATATATACATGTATACAGAGGTGAAGAAGTAAATAGTTTTGTATTTAACTGAAGCACAAACATATAAAAAAGGAGGACCAGAAGTTATTTAAACTAATTTTTAGAATAATTTTGAAGAATTAGTTTGCTGAGCATTTTGTTTTGTTGCCACTAAAATGAACATGTTCTTATTTATGTTTGGGTTAGTGTTTCCCAGGTAACAATGAACATGTTCTTATTTATGTTTGGGTTAGTGTTTCCCAGGTAACAATGAACATGTTCTTATTTATGTTTGGGTTAGTGTTTCCCAGGTAACGTTGTTTGTGTAATTAATGTGTTGTTGTTTTTCAGGATTACATCTCTGAGTTTAAGTTTAAAAGTGTGGTGGCTCAGGATCTCATCGACTACTTCCTAGGTTACTTCCCCGAGCTGAAGGACGCCGCGGTCTCCCAGAGAGAGGGTGAGGGGGGAGGAGGGGAGGGGCGGGGCGGTCGGACAGTGACATCACTTCCTGTGTGTTTACGTCAAAAAAGAAAGCAAGACAAACGTTAAAAAAACAACAAAAAAATCAACAAAAACGGCCCGACAAAGCGTTATCTTTACTGGCCCATTTAAACGCTCACTGTTGACCCCCCGGGGGCGTTGCTAGACATAACAGCCCCCCCTAAATAATTCAGAATGCATGCTTTGTGTATTAATGTGCTCTACATATGTAACTATACATACTGGCCTTGCTAGGCCACTATTACTGCCATCTCTGTTCTGCTGCTGAAATTGAAACATCTTATTGTGTAATAACAAACTTACAACATGTACTTTATGCAATAACTAACACATACAACATGTACTTTATGCAATAACAAACACTTACAACATGTACTTTATGCAATAACAAACATACAACATGTACTTTATGCAATAACAAACACTTACAACATGTACTTTATGCAATAATAAACACATACATGTACTTTATGCAATAACACTTACAACATGTACTTTATGCAATAACAAACACATACAACATGTACTTTATGCAATAACAAACACTTACAACATGTACTTTATGCAATAACAAACACTTACAACATGTACTTTATGCAATAACAAACACATACAACATGTACTTTATGCAATAACAAACACATACAACATGTACTTTATGCAATAACAAACACATACAACATGTACTTTGTGCAATAACAAACACATACAACATGTACTTTATGATGCAAGATATCTTTACAGACACCGGTGACAACTTTTGTTTAGATTAAAGAAGTGCATAAGATTAAAGATTAACAAAACACACTATCTATCTATCTATCTATCTATCTATCTATCTATCTATCTATCTATCTATCTATCTATCTATCTATCTATCTATCTATCTATCTATCTATCTATCTATATATATATCTATATATATATATATATATATATATATATATATATATATATATATATATATATACACACACATACATACATCCAACTAATTTATATTTCTGTGTGTGTGTCTGTGTGTGTGTGTGTGTGTGTATATGTGTGTGTCAGGTCTGGAGTTTGAGCGCTGGCTGAGCGGTTCTGGCCCCCCCCTGTTTGAGCCGGACCTGTCAGCAGGGGGTGCTCTGACCCAGCCCGTCCAGGATCTGTGTGACCTGTGGCGGGGCGGCGCCCCCCCTGACCCGCAGACCGTCTCCACCTTTGATCTCTCGGCCTGGAGTACCTTCCAGATCGTCCTGTTCCTGGACCGCATGCTGGACCTGTCCCCCCTGCCCCAAGGTACTGACCCTAACCCTAACCCTTCCCTCCCTGCCTGAGGTACTGACCCTAACCCTTTCCCCCCTGCCCTGAGGTACTGACCCTAACCCTTTCCCCCCTGCCCCAAGGTACTGACCCTAACCCTTTCCCCCCTGCCCCAAGGTACTGACCCTAACCCTAACCCTTCCCTCCCTGCCTGAGGTACTGACCCTAACCCTTTCCCCCCTGCCCTGAGGTACTGACCCTAACCCTTTCCCCCCTGCCCCAAGGTACTGACCCTAACCCTTTCCTCCCTGCCCCGAGGTACTGACCCTAACCCTTCCCCCCCTGCCCTGAGGTACTGACCCTAACCCTTTCCTCCCTGCCCCGAGGTACTGACCCTAACCCTTTTCTCCCTGTCCCGAGGTACTGACCCTAACCCTGTCCCCCCTGCCCCGAGGTACTGACCCTAACCCTTTCCTCCCTGCCCCAAGGTACTGACCCTAACCCTTTCCCCGAGGTACTGACCCTAACCCTGTCCCCCCTGCCCCGAGGTACTGACCCTAACCCTTTCCCCAAGGTACTGACCCTAACCCTTTCCTCCCTGCCCCGAGTTACTGACCCTAACCCTTCCCCCCCTGCCCCGAGGTACTGACCCTAACCCTTTCCTCCCTGCCCCGAGGTACTGACCCTAACCCTGTCCCCCCTGCCCCGAGGTACTGACCCTAACCCTTTCCTCCCTGCCCCGAGGTACTGACCCTAACCCTTTCCCCGAGGTACTGACCCTAACCCTGTCCCCCCTGCCCCGAGGTACTGACCCTAACCCTTTCCTCCCTGCCCCGAGGTACTGACCCTAACCCTTCCCCCGAGGTACTGACCCTAACCCTTCCCCCCCTGCCCCGAGGTACTGACCCTAACCCTTTCCTCCCTGCCCCGAGGTACTGACCCTAACCCTTTCCCCGAGGTACTGACCCTAGCCCTGTCCCCCCTGCCCCGAGGTACTGACTTGACTCACCCAGCAGACATTTACTTAATTAATTTCTGTTTATTTAAGAAGCTAGCCTGACAAGCCAGACCCACATCCAGATGTTGGGTCTGGGAACTCCCCATTGGCAGGGCTCAATCCGAGGGGCGGGATAAACGGTTGTCTTTCAAATTCCCTCTGCACGCAATAGGACAGCGCTCCAACCAATCAGAGCAACCCTAGTTGATAGATTAAACTTTAAACTGCGAACACATCTTCCTTTTTTAAGAATGACTTCAGTGCCGTTCTTTGTTCTTTTCTCAAAGAAAAGCTGAACTCCAGGTCTTCCAGAAGACCGCTGTTCACCAGCAGCAGCAGCCATAAGCCCCGCCCACCGACTCTATACACGATGTGATTGGCCTGACCAGCGTCAGGCCAATCACACCAGAGTTGCTTGACGACCCTGGCTGCAGATAACATTTGCTGCCGCTAGGCTGCATCTATATTCCTAGGCTATTAAGAAGCAGCTGTGCAGATGAATGTTTTTGACGTAATGTTTTTTTCAACATTAGTTTTGTTGTCTTGACACTTTAAGAAGCTTCAACTTGGTTCAGACTAGATAATCAAACTTTATCTCTCCCTCCCTCCCTCGCTCCCTCTCCAGATGTGATGTCCAGTCTATCCTCCTGCTACTCGTCTGTGTTTGATGGTCTGAATGCCGAGGTTCAGATCCGATGGCTCCAGATGGTCGTGAGGAACTCCTTCTCCCCTGAGCTGCCGCGCGTCCGAGCCTTCCTGCACAAACACGTGAGAACAGCAGCTACTTCCTCTCTCTCTACTATATATATATATATATATATATATATATATATATATATATATATATATATATATATATATATGTATATATGTGTGTGTGTGTGTGTGTATATATATATATATATATATATATATATATATATATATATATATATATATATATATATATATGTGTGTGTGTATATATATATATATATATATATATATATATATATATATATGTGTGTATATGTGTGTGTGTTAGGCATCTGCTGCTACTACTACTAGAGGGTTAACAGGTCTCGTTTTCTCTCACAGACGTCCAGGATGTACACGGTGCCGCTGTATGACGACCTGGTTTCCGGGATGATGAAGTGCGTTGCCGTGGAGATTTTCAACCAGACTCGGCACCGTCTGCACCCGAACCTCAGACGGACTTTACAGCAGATTCTGTTCCAGATCGGCAACGCCCCGGCCAATCAGAACGGCCCTGCTCTGTCCGTCCCGCCCCCCTCGCCCTCCGCCTTCACGCAGCCAGAGCCCGCCGCCACGGCAACCGCCTCCGCTGCTGCCGGGACGCCCGCCACCATCGCTCTGCGGGACGTCAACGTCTCGGCATGACGACAAAAAAAAAAAAACGAAGCCGTCGCCCGGGGTGACGGCTCCAGCTGACTGCGGACTACAGACAGACGCTGACCGCTTGAAAACACTGAAGAACGGCAGGAAGGTCGCTCCAGACAGGTTCCCTGACACGGCTCCTCTGATTGGACGGCGGCTCTGACACAGTTTTTAGTTTTGTTTTCACTAGAGCTGGGTACCGACCCGATCGCCTCCTCAGCATCGAGTTTCTAAAAATGCCTCGTCATTCAAGACCCACTTTCAATGACTAAGGACTAAGTCTCAGAGTCAGTGAGCCAATCAGCACCCAGCTTCTACCAAGAGCTTGTGTGTGTGTGTGTGTGTGTGTGTGTGTGTGTGTGTGTGTGTGTGTGTGTGTGTGTGTGTGTGTGGAGTGGGGGGGGCCCAGCGACGTGTAGTTAATTTTTTCAGGGAAGACGTCGGGCTGCGTCTTACGGTCTGAATCTCCGTGTACGTACGCCTCTACCTCCCATGGCATTAATTTAACGCAGGAGCATAAATCTGCCTTAATAATGTCTGTGATTGGCTGTCTGCCGTCACACGCCGTCACACGCCGTAGAGACGCGCAGGAAAAACTCTGTTACACAGAGATAATGTTGTAAAGTCTGTTGTTTTATAAAAGTATTCTTCAGGAACCGGTATCGATACCCAGCTCTAGTCACCTATGTGTGTGCGTGTGCGTGTGCGTGTGTCTGTGTCTGCGTGTGTGTGTGTGTGTGTGTGTGTGTGTGTGTGTGTCTGTGTGTGTCTGTGTCTGTGTGTGTGTGTGTCTGTGTGTGTCTGTGTTTGTGTGTGTGTGTGTCTGTGTGTGTGTGTGTCTGTGTGTGTGTGTGTGTGTGTGTGTGTGTGTGTGTGTGTGTGTGTGTCTGTGTGTGTCTGTGTCTGTGTGTGTGTGTGTCTGTGTGTGTCTGTGTCTGTGTGTGTGTGTGTCTAGTTTTTACTCGTTAGTGTGATTGACCTGAAACGAGACGAACACGGTGGGACGTGTCTCTGTGGATTCACTCAGCACCACATGGAATCTGCACACACACACACACACACACACACACACACACACACACACACACACACACACACACACAGAGAGAGACGTTTCCGCAGAATTTAAACATTTTAAAGTAGTTATTCAACTTAAACTCAGAATGTTAACACATCTCCAGCCTGAGCAGAGAAGCTAAATTCAGGGTTTATTTTTTAGACACTTTGTCATATTTTCATGTCGTACGATGATGCGTTCAAGTGTCCCGGTGAACCGAGCCTCCAGAATGATGCATTCACTGTCACAGAGCCGGATCGTTGTTTTTAACAAACTGCTGCTTTTGTTTTCTGCAGTAATAACTTTAATAACTTTATAACGTGTAGCTGAAACAAACCAGAGATTCATCTTCAACACAGAAACTACTTTGATCTTTAACTCCTTAAAGTGTAACGTCAGTGTTTATCAACCAGGACTCTCTGTCTCCATGTTTCTGATGAGAACTACAATCTGTGAAACTGGTCCAGTATTAAACCAGAACCAGCTGTAATGTAACCTACAGGACAGATGTTCAGCAGCAGTTAGTCCACTAAAAGTTCTGTTGTTGCTGCTGACAGACTCAGATTATTATTCTAAGAGTCTGA
>CM042430.1:40370258-40375258 GCA_023631565.1 Gymnocephalus cernua
TGGGCCACTTTTGCCTGCAGTCTGAAGTAGCCTAAGAGACTTATACATTAGTAACTAACTCCAAAGGAACATGACCAAGTACTAGTGCTGTGTGGTACTATTACTACAGGTATTGGTAGCTACTACTTGTATTAACAATGTGCATAAATATGTCTGTCAGGTGAACGACATCAACTTTGAGAACATGAGTAACGACGACGCTGTCCGAGTCCTGAGAGAAATCGTCCACAAACCAGGGTGAGACTTCTTTATACTTACTTTTAATAGTACTATTACTTCTAATACTTCTATTACTGCTGCTTCTATTACTAGTCCTGTGGGAATGGAGATTGTGAAGTAGTTCAGACAGATAAGGAAACATAGGGGATCCTCTTCAGACACACAAATTAACTTAATGTTAATGACCGAAAGAACGAGATCCAGGGTACAAGCGGCCGAAATGGGTTTCCTCAGGAGGGTGGCTGGCGTCTCCCTTAGAGATGATGAGGGTGAGAAGCTCAGTCATCCGTGAGGAGCTCGGAGTAGAGCTGCTGCTCCTTCACGTCGAAAGGAGCCAGTTGAGGTGGTTCGGGCATCTGGTAAGGATGCCCCCTGGGCGCCTCCCTAGGGAGGTGTTCCAGGCACGTCCAGCTGGGAGGAGGCCTCGGGGAAGACCCAGGACTAGGTGGAGGGATTACATCTCCAACCTGGCCTGGGAACGCCTCGTGTAAAATACGTGTTGTTCCGACTTTAGCAGCTGTTTATTTTGCATATTCCAACTTGGAAACTCAGGTTCCGATGTGTCCAACAACACATGAACACAGTCTGTCTCTCTGTCTGTCTGTCTGTAGTCCGGTGACGTTAACGGTGGCAAAGTGTTGGGACCCCCACCCACGAGGCTGCTTCACCCTGCCGAGGAGTGAGTCAACACCAAAACATGTTTTCATTGACATAAATCATTCCCTCTCTACGTTAACGCTAACGTTACACCTTAAACCAAGCCAGACTAATGTGCCTTTTTCTCCCCCGTCTTTTTCATCGTCCTGGAAGGCGAGCCGGTCCGTCCGATTGACCCGGCTGCCTGGGTGTCCCACACGGCGGCCATGACAGGCAGGCTCCCCCCACACTACGGTGAGACACCCATCAGCCACTGCAGCATCCATCCATCACCCGTCCATCCACGACTCAATTACCTTAACCTGCCGGTGTTTTTCAGACCTGCAGGAAGAAACCCATCTCACCATCCACAGCGACATGACGGCTGTCGTCAAAGGGATGGCCAATCTGGAGTCGGGCCTCGAGGTTCGGGACCGCATGTGGCTGAAGATTACCATCCCCAACGCCTTCATTGGTAAGAAGACCCTTTATCGTAAGAAGACCCAAACCCTGACCCTTTATCGTAAGAAGACCCAAACTGTGACCCTTTATCATGAGAAGACTCAAACTGTGACCCTTTATCATGAGAAGACCCAAACTGTGACCCTTTATCATGAGAAGACCCAAACTGTGACCCTTTATCATGAGAAGACCCAAACTGTGACCCTTTATCATGAGAAGACCCAAACTGTGACCCTTTATCATGAGAAGACCCAAACTGTGACCCTTTATCATGAGAAGACCCAAACTGTGACCCTTTATCATGAGAAGACCCAAACTGTGACCCTTTATCATGAGAAGACCCAAACCCTGACCCTTTATCATGAGAAGACCCAAACCCTGACCCTTTATCATGAGAAGACCCAAACCCTGACCCTTTATCATGAGAAGACCCAAACTGTGTTTATAAGGAAATTAGGTCCCATGATGGCCCACCAGGAGGAGAGGGACTTCTCTCTATTCACTCACAAGAATGATCCAAAACCCAAAAGTGAATTGATTTCTGAAGTCTGTCTTGGGTCCATCCAGGTTCAGATGTGGTGGACTGGCTCCACCGTAACGTGGAAGGTTTCACTGACCGCCGGGAAGCTCGCAAGTACGCAGGAAACCTGCTGAAGGCCGGTTACATCCGCCACACGGTCAACAAGGTGACCTTCTCTGAACAGTGCTACTATGTGTTCGGAGACCTCTGTGGAGGTGAGTCGCACACCGTAACAATCTTAATGCTTTATTCTGTAGGGTGGTTTTTACAGTCAATGCACTCACGTGTCAGCATACACAAAGGATGCACGCCTTAAATGTAAAACAAATTGCTCATACAACCTTAAAGGAGAATTCGATTTCAACACGTAGCTCTGTTGTTTGTAAGTCTGGAGTGCTGGCAGTAGCTTCGTCCACAGCAATCCCACCAACCAGTCCCAAAACGTCCCAGTTAGAGGAAATGACCTCGACATATTCTTTATAAAACGTCCCAGTTAGAGAGGAAATGACCTCGACATATTCTTTATAAAACGTCCCAGTTAGAGAGGAAATGACCTCGACATATTCTTTATAAAACGTCCCAGTTAGAGAGGAAATGACCTCAACATATTCTTTATAAATATTTACAATCATTCCCTGAAAGAACCAGGCAGACCTGCCTTGTTGCCCCGTCCCCATCTTCAGAACTTGATATTTTCAGCATGTAAGGTCAGAGGTTCAGGTTAATGTTGCTGCTTCAAAAATAAAATGCAGCAACCACATTTCATGTTCTACTATTACATATGCAGTATAAATACATGCATAAATATCTTACATATCGTAGTATCGTTGATAGAGAAGCGTTTGTTTTTTCCGCTTTTTTGTCCTTTTGTTGGTTGATTTTCTTTTACTTTTTTTGGATTTTACACAGTTTTTACAGTTACTATGGAAATGCTGGATCCCCTCGGCTGAATAATAATAATAATAATAATAATAATAATAATAATAATAATAATAATAATAATAATAATAATAATAATAATAATGTGTCTGTCAGATCTGGGCGTGATGACTCTGCTGGATCAGGAAGAAGACTCCAGTCCGCTGGGTCCAGCCCTGGGCCCCCAGAGGCCCCAAGCCTCCCTCCCGGGACCCCAGAAGCCCCCCTCCTTCCCCCCGGACCCCCATAGGCCCCTTGCCTCCCCCCCAGGCCCCCAGAGCCCCCCCCCCTTCCCCTATCTGTACCCCGTCCCTCACCCCTACAGCTCGCCTCACCCCCTCCCCCCACCGCCGGCCTGGGGGGAAACAGGAAGTCAGCACAGCGAAGGTAAAACTGCAGAGATCAACACGATGAGATGAGATAAGATAAGCTTTATTGTCTCCTACAAGATAAATTCATCGTGGGCATTCGAGAGAAACAGTGGCGACACATAAACACACAGTAAACACACAGTTAACATACATAGAAACATAATCATACATTATCTCATCCAATGCTTCAATAAACATCTAATAACCCTCACCCTTTCCTTTCCTATCTCCTTCCCTACCTACCTCCTTTCTCTCCTCTTCTTTCCTTCCCTACCTCCTTCCCTACCTACCTCATTTATCTCCTCTTCTTTCCTTCCCTACCTCCTTCCCTACCTACCTCATTTCTCTCCTCTTCTTTCCTTCCGTATCTCCTTCCCTAGCTACCTCCTTTCTCTCCTCTTCTTTCCTTCCCTACCTCCTTCCCTACCTACCTCATTTATCTCCTCTTCTTTCCTTCCCTACCTCCTTCCCTACCTACCTCATTTCTCTCCTCTTCTTTCCTTCCGTATCTCCTTCCCTAGCTACCTCCTTTCTCTCCTCTTCTTTCCTTCTCTACCTCCTTCCCTACCTACCTCATTTATCTCCTCTTCTTTCCTTCCCTACCTCCTTCCCTACCTACCTCATTTATCTCCTCTTCTTTCCTTCCCTACCTCCTTCCCTACCTACCTCATTTCTCTCCTCTTCTTTCCTTCCGTATCTCCTTCCCTAGCTACCTCCTTTCTCTCCTCTTCTTTCCTTCCCTACCTACCTCCTTTTTTCCTTCTCTCCTTACATACTTCCTTTAAAACTTAAAGTGTAGAGTTGCAGCAGAGATTCATGGATTAGTTGTCAACTATTAAATGAATCTCCAACAGTTTTGAAAATCGATGAATCGGTTTGAGTCATTTTTCTGAAAGTAGTCCCTTCTTCCCTACATACTTCATTTCTTCTTTCCTTTCCTCCTTCCATACTAACCTAAAAATGTACACAAAGTCTCGAGGATTAGTAATCATCGATGTTCATCTTGTGTGAATGTGTAACAGGAAGTGGCAGCAGCGGATCAAACTGCAGCGACGCTCAGAAGGCCGGAGGTCAAGGGAGCCAATCACAGCCCACCAAACAGGAACAGGAAGTGGGAGCTTCGCCGGGGTCCCCCGGCAACGCTGACACACGGCCACCCCCTGCCTCCTTCCCTGGTCTCCATGGTAACACAGACTCAAAGGAGGACCTTCCCGCCGGGCGCCAGTCCTTCTGTCTCGCCGTGGGAAACCCCGGAGACTTCTTTGTGGACGTCATGTGACCCTGTGATGACGTCACACCCCGTCAGGTGATGGGGAACACAGACTGAAAGAATAGCGTCTAATTACGGGACAAAGTCTGGGTAATGATCTGCCAAAACCTTTTGTGTTATTTTAGGGATGGCTGTGTTACAGCGTGACGTCCGCGGCGCGTTGAAACAGGACAGTCTTCTAGTTCTATGTTTTATGTGAGGTGTGTTCGTCTCTTTCCCACAGAAATGGATCATAAAGTGAACTCTAGGAAGGGTTGAACATCTGTAACTTTCCCTCTTCAGCGTTTAGCTTAGCACAACAACACGTCATCCTCCCCAGCTCCAACCCCTCCTTTAAAACCGCCACATCTGGCTCTAGATGCTGGCTCTTCTGAAGTCCACTATTGTCACAGTCTCGGGTCCAGACCGTATCCACCACTTAGGTTCCACAGCAGATGCAGTGGTTCCAGTTTGACTTTGGCCAGCAGGGTCTCTCAGTGCGTTTCCATGCAGTTAAAACACTGATTATATTCGGGTTAAGGCGATGCCCCGGTGTCTCTAACGCCATGGAAACACCTTCTTACCCCCGTTACCAGACCTGGAGAACTCCTTCAGTAACCGGGGG
>CM042430.1:40380258-40387758 GCA_023631565.1 Gymnocephalus cernua
AATAACTATTATATTAAACCAGCCCTAACAGCCCGAAGCAGTGATCCCCATAATCACACGCATCCACAACAACAAGAAAAGATCAACTAACTCAATATATATACAATATAATATCATTAGTATGTTTATATATATATATATATATATATATATATATATATATATATATATATATATATATATATATATATATATATATATATATAAACATACTAATCCAGATGATGAGGGAACATCTGCACCCTGTCAGGATCAAGTGTTCACTTCTAACACTGAGAACCTATTTTATATTATTATAATAATAATTATTGGGTATTTATGTCTTATTTCTCATCATTTCTGTCTTTTGTGTTGTAGTCTGATTTCTCTGCATGAATGTGTCCCGTCCCTTGTGTTAAAGCCAGTGTATACCAGGCTGTATTAAAGCCGATGATGAAATGATGATATGTGCATATTAAAGCTGCGCTCCTCTCCGTGTCCTCAGGTTCACAGCGACTACAGCAGCACAGAGCATCAGCAGCAGGACACTGAGACCTGAGCATCGCACTTTGAAGAAGAAGAAGGTGGAGTCAATTGATGATGATTGATCAGTCCCAGAGGGCTCCGTGTACACTAGCACAGTTCTGTTCGTCGACAGACACTGATCATCTGGGTCCATAACTGCACACCAGTACTCCCCTGCGTCTCCCACTGAGATATCAGAGATAACCAGGCTCCCATTGGCATAGTCCCAGCTCACTCTGCTCATGCTCTGATTGGACATTACACTAAAGGTTCTTCCCTCTGTTCGGTTCGACTTGATGAACCATTTATGCAGTATACCCTCTCTCCAATCGCTGCATCTGAGAGTGACTTCTTCTCCCTCTGAGAAGAATTCTACAGCAGGGGGGCCGAATCTGGGGCACACCAGCAGATAATACCTTTGCTCTCTCCTAGAGGCTGCACAGGTGTACCAACCTGAGTGCTTTAACATTAGAGATGAAAACACCAGCGAGTAGTTCTGGTCTACTGAAGGAACGATCTGGTTGTGTAGTTCTAGATCAGTGTGTGAGTGTGTGTTGGAATTAAACTTCTTCCAGCGTGGGGGCTGTTTACCAGTGGAGTCAGTGATAGAGCACGGCAGCACAGCGGCCTCTCCCACTGAGCCGTAGATTATGTCATACCGTGGCCTCAACCGTACAGAGTAACCGCTAACACACTGCTGCTGGTTCATCACCAGACAGTTGTAGTCTGTAAAGTCTGTTGCTCTGACGTTGGAAACACGAAGATCTGATGTGTTTGTCACCACTCGGTATCTTCCTGTAACATTGTCCTTCACTGATGTCGTATTGTCCCCAAAAACTCTGCTCCATGTTCCATATCTAGAGTCCTGTTTCAGCCACTGGACATCCAGATTATCAGCTGCTCCCTCACATGGCAGGTCCACCGTTTCTCCAAAGATCGCTCCATTATATATCCAATCTATTGAAGTACAAACAGTGATAGTGAAGTTGTTGTCATGCGTCACGTTGCCTTCAGTCCAACACTCCTCTCGGTACGGGCCGGAGTCTGAACGGGTCAGGTTGAGGATGGTGTAAGAAGAAGTTTTCACCGAGCTGAAAAGTCGTCGTTTCAGGTCTTCAGGTACTGAGGACTTGTTGGACCGGAGGTCAGAGGAGTTGGACCAGAGGTCAGAGGAGTTCCACAGGACCAGCTTCTCCTCACCAACAGATCTGGAGATCAGGCAGGAGTCGGTGTTCTCGGGGAGGTTGAAGGTGTAAGAGCCTCTTACCGGTAGGATGATGACCCGTTCTTGTCCATGGATGTAGTTGATGAGAGCAAACAGCAGGAAGGAGAGCTCTGTGACTGCAGCCATTCTGCTCCGAGGTCGACACACACTGACACCACTCAGCTCATATATACGCTCTACGCCAACCCTCATCAGATCACCATGACAACCGTCATCAGCAGCTGCTGTTTTCCTGTTTTTATCAAACATGACTTCTTTATCTCATCATCAGAGAAAACTTTGCAGCATCAGCTCTCTATCCAGTAATCAATGTCCTTCCACATGTGTATACATATGTGTATATGTGTATGCATCTGTGTATATGTGTATACATGTCTGTATATGTGTATGCATGATTGTATATGTGTATGCATGTGTGTATGCATGTATGTATATGTGTATGTGTGTGTGCATGTGTGTATATGTATATACATGTATGTGTATGCATGTGTGTTTGTGTGCGTGCGTGTGTGTGCGTAGTACAATGTTTTCCTCTGAAGTAGAAGTACACAGTAAGTCAGTAGTATATAGTGGGGTTGCATATTACAGTTTTAACTGTAATAACTGTCTACACACTAAATGTTTACATGTAGGCCTAACATGACTTTAGAAACCTCTCATTAAAACTACACCCCCCCTCACTCAGCCTTTCACTCAGTTTTCATTTGCATGAAAGACTTTTTATCAATTATCAATTAACAATTCTCTCCCTAAAACACAAAAATCTAAGAGGTGACTTGCTTTCCTTCTCCAAACACAGCCAGTCACAATGCTGCACTTATTCACCAGGTCATGCACCCCCCCACTCTTAGAGATGGGAGATACAGCTAACGTTAGCTCGACCGCAGTCGTTGGTTGCCTGCATGATTAGTTTCAGTTCCAGTGAAATGTTATCGCATCAGCTCCTTCAAGGCTGTCAGATCACCATGCCAACCCTCATAAGCAGCTGCTCTTTTTCTATTTTTTGTCAAACAGGACTTCTTTATCTCACCATCAGAGGAAACTTTGCAGCATCAGCTCTCTATCCAGTAATCAATGTCTTTTACACGACTTTTAAAAAAAAGCCCTTCTGACATTTTTCCATTAGTGTGTTTTGGAGTTGGGGGAGCAGATGCTAATTTATTTTTACTTTACTATACCATCCACAGTTTTAAATCTCATACATTTATTTTACATCACAATGTAGGGAATGTTGTGCGCTTTCTAACAATGTGCTGAGAAGGCAAACAGACTTTCACATGAGACACAGTGAAGTGGTGTCCACCAACTGCCACACTGCCTCCTGTATTAAATCATACAACCCCAAATCAGAAAAAGTTGGGACAGTATGAAAAACACAAATAAAAAAAGAAAGTAGTGATTTCTAAATGTACTTTGACTTGTATTTCATTGCAGACAATGTGAACACAAACTATTTCATGTTTTGTCTGGTCAACTTAATTTCATTTGTAAATATACATCCTTTCCTGTCATTCAGACCTGCAACACATTCCAAAAAAGGTTGGGACAGGAGCAATTTAGGGCTAGTAATCAGGTAAATTGGTTAAATAATGATGTGATTTGAAACAGGTGATGTCAACAGGTGATTGTAATTATGATTTAGTACAAAAGCAGCATCCAAGAAAGGTCTAGTCCTTTAGGAGCAAAGATGGGCCGAGGATCGCCAGTTTGCCAACAAATACGTGAGAAAATTATTGAAATGTTTAAAAACAATGTTCCTCAAAGAAAGATAGGAAGACATTTGCTTATTTCACCTTCAACAGTGCATAACATAATTAAAAGATTCAAGGAATGTGGAGGAATTTCAGTGCATAAAGGACAAGGGCGCAAGCCTAAGCTGAACAACCGTGATCTCCGATCCCTCAGGCGGCACTGCATCAAGAATCTTCATTCATCTATAAGTGATATCACCAAATGGGCTCAGGACTACTCTGGCAAACCTTTGTCAAGTACCACAATACGTAGTTACAGCCACAAATGCCAGTTAAAACTGTACTGTGCCAAAAGGAAGCCCTATGTTAACAGTGTCCAGAAGCGCCGTCGACTTCTCTGGGCTCGGAGGCATCTGGGATGGACCATCACACAGTGGAAACGTGTACTGTGGTCAGATGAATCAGTATTTCAGGTATTTTTTGGGAGAAATGGACGCCGTGTGCTCCGGACCAAAGAAGAAAAGGATCATCCAGACTGTTACCAGCAACAAGTCCAAAAGCCAGGGTCTGTCATGGTATGGGGTTGTGTCAGTGCCCTTGGCAAAGGTAACTTGCACTTCTGTGATGGCACCATTAATGCTGAAAAGTACATAGAGATTTTGGAGCACAATATGCTGCCTTCAAGAAGACATCTTTTCCAGGGACGTCCATGCATATTTCAACAAGATAATGCAAAACCACATTCTGCACATTACAAAGTCCTGGCTGCGGAGGAAGAGGATCCGGGTACTTGACTGGCCTGCCTGCAGTCCCGACCTGTCTCCAGTAGAGAATGTGTGGCGCATTTTGAGGCGCAAAATGCGACAACGAAGACCCCGTACTGTTGCCCACCTTAAGACTTGTTTGCAGCAAGAATGGGACAAAATTCCACCTGAAACACTTCATCACTTGGTGTCTTCAGTCCCTAAACGTCTTTTAAGTGTTGTGAAAAGGAATGGCAACACTACAAAGTGGTAAATGCTTTACTGTTCCAACTTTTTCTGAAATGTGTTGCAAGAACCAAAATAGGAATTTTGTTTTTTTGAAGAAAGAAAACAATAAAAATCATGAGGAACACATTAAATGATGTGCTGTTGTATTGTCTGCAATGAAATACAAGTCAAAGTACATTTAGAAATCACTACTTTCTTTTTTATTTGTTTTCCATACTGTCCCAACTTTTTCTGATTTGGGGTTGTATTTCATTGGATGTCCATACACCACTGTAACAACACCATAACCAACCCTGGCTTGGCCCCGTCATCCTCCACCCTCTCGTCCAACATCATCACATCTGGTTGCTAAAACCAAGACAGCAATGGCCAAATTGTCAAACTCAAGGCTTCAAAACGACAGTTCACTAATTAGGTCCTGTTTGCATGTGTGTGTTATGTTTAAAATAACAGAGTGAAAAATGTAAATTATCCTCGTTGGATTAATAAAATATGACTTCTTCATCTTCTAGTAGAGGGGATCCATCAGGCCCTGAGAGGATGGGGTCTGTGTGCTTTGGACCCTCTCAGGTATGAACATACAACAAGAGCTCAAACTCTGCAGGTGCCTCTAATTTCTTGTCCTTCAGCAGAAGAACTTCTTATTTCTGTTCAGAGGAGAGAGTAGATCTGAGTTAGGAAACATACAGAATCCTTCTCATGTTAGTCCTGTTAGCAGCATGGCTCTAGGGAGAGTTATGTTGGTCCACCGCTGTGTTCCAGTCTGAAATATCTCAACTACTACTACATGTGTTGAGATAATATCTTGTTCTGACATGTATTCCCCAGAGGATTCATCCATAGGGATCCTCTGAGTGTTCCTCTGGCGTCACCAGCAGGTTTACACGTTTAGCTTTAAGTGAAAACATCTCATCATCTATTGGATGGATTTTAATGAAATGTGGTTCAGACATTAATGTTCCCCATGTGATGAACTGTAGTAATTCTGACTTTCTGTCTAGCACCATCATCAGATCAACTTAAAAGTGTTTTCCCCATAAAACCCCTTTTCTTGAAATGATAAAACAAAGTCACGTTAATAATTAGAGTAGATGTAGAAAGGTAATGTTTATGAATGTGTTTACTGCTGTTGCCAGGCAGCCTGCTTTTCTTTACCTCCACTCTCGACTTCTTCTCTACTACTTACTTATTCACAGATGATTTTGTTAGGACTCATGTTGGATAGAAAATCATTCTGACTGTTTCTTCCTCCAGGGTGCAGAGACGTGATCTGATGACATGTAAGTGTGTCAGTTTCTCCTTAAATACACAGCTGATAGTTTGTTTTCATTAGAACATTTTACATCGGGTGGCAAAGGGGTGGCGAGAGATCTTGGCAGGGTGGCAGGGGAAGACGGTACATGGGAACCCCCATATGTAAACGCACTGCTATGTCCTGCCACATCCTGCCACACCCTGCCACACCCTGCCACACCCTGCTACACCCTGCTATACCCTGTCACACCCTGCTACACCCTGCTACACCCTGCCACATCCTGCTACACCCTGCCACACCCTGCCACACCCTGCTACACCCTGCTACACCCTGCCACATCCTGCTACACCCTGCCACACCCTGCCACACCCTGCTACACCCTGCCACACCCTGCCACATCCTGCTACACCCTGCTACACCCTGCCACACCCTGCTACACCCTGCCACACCCTGCCACACCCTGCCACATCCTGCTACACCCTGCTACACCCTGCTACACCCTGCCACATCCTGCTACACCCTGCCACACCCTGCCACACCCTGCTACACCCTGCTACACCCTGCTACACCCTGTCACACCCTGCTACACCCTGCTACACCCTGCTACACCCTGCCACATCCTGCTACACCCTGCCACACCCTGCCACACCCTGCTACACCCTGCTATACCCTGTCACACCCTGCTACACCCTGCTACACCCTGCTACACCCTGCCACACCCTGCTACACCCTGCTACACTCTGCTACACCCTGCCACACCCTGCTACACCCTGCTACACCCTGCTACACCCTGCCACACCCTGCTACACCCTGCCACACCCTGCTACACCCTGCTACACCCTGTTACACCCTGCTACACCCTGCCACACCCTGCTACACCCTGCCACACCCTGCTACACCCTGCCACACCCTGCTACACCCTGCTACCCCCTGACCTGCTACAACTATTATTTCTGGTCATAGTTCTATTATCTTTGTTACTATAATTGCCACCGTTCATCATACCAACTGCTATAATTATTATGAATCATAATTCTCGGTATCAGTGTCCCAACCGGCAGATGGCTAAATCTTTACATATCTAACCGTATAACATATACATCAGAATGGAAACAGCCAAAAACTGAAAACATGACATGTTATGCTACTGTAAAGCAATTTCTATGTAAGGAGAATATAAACCAACCATATGGTCCAGGGGTAAGTGCAGCCTCCTCTTCCTCCCTGTCCTCTTCATCTTCCTCCTCCTGATCACTCCCTGCCTGTCCCTCTCTCTGTGTGTTGTAACGTAACGCCACCGAAACGGCGACCCTCTGTAAACATTATGAATTACTAAAATTGAAACTAATCACAGGGCAGAATAGAGCTCAACAGTCCCGCCCCTCCTCCGAGAGACCTTAGGTTCCAGATGTACGTTTCCCATTAGTTTCTCCCATTGATGTCTGGAACAATCTGTGTATAAAGAGTTTTAGACCATGTCTTAGGCTAACCAGCTACGACTTCAGTCATAAGCATACAACATATCATTTAGAGTGAAAACACAAACAGAATATCCCCAAAAAGTCAAAGGTACAAGACTGTGTACATATTTTCATTATCTAGCGAAGGAACTACTCATCCCACAAACCACCGCGCACCATTGAATGAAGGAAGCTAGCGTTTGGTTAGCTAACTGATTCGGCTAACCGCTAGCTGAGACAGCATGTAATGACTTCAAAAGACCCTCAAAATAAAACCTGAAAAGAACCGTTAAAATATATAACAGCTGTTACGTCAGCTGACTGAATCAAGCTGTCAGCTAGCGGTTAGCATAATTAGCTGTTAGCTAAACTA
>CM042430.1:40392758-40405258 GCA_023631565.1 Gymnocephalus cernua
AAACGGTATTTATATAGAGAAAGACTAGTTAGTGAACATATACAGTATTTATACAAAGACGAGTTAGTGAACATATACGGTATTTATACAGAGAAAGACTAGTTAGTGAACATATACGGTATTTATACAGAGAAAGACTACTTAGTGAACATATACAGTATGTAAACAGAGAAAGACTAGTTAGTGAACATATACAGTATTTATACAGAGTTAAGACTAGTTAGTGAACATATACGGTATTTATGCAGAGAAAGACTAGTTAGTGAACATATACTGATTTATATAGAGAAAGACTAGTTAGTGAACATATACCGTATTTATGCAGAGAAAGACTAGTTAGTGAACATGTACGGTATTTATACAGAGAAAGACTAGTTAGTGAACATATACGGTATTTATACAGAGAAAGACTAGTTAGTGAACATGTACGGTATTTATATAGAGAAAGACTAGTTAGTGAACATGTACGGTATTTATACATGAAAGACTAGTTAGTGAACATATACAGTATTTATATAGAGAAAGACTAGTTAGTGAACATGTACGGTATTTATACAGAGAAAGACTAGTTAGTGAACATATACGGTATTTATATAGAGAAAGACTAGTTAGTGAACATATACGGTATTTATATAGAGAAAGACTAGTTAGTGAACATGTACGGTATTTATACAGAGAAAGACTAGTTAGTGAACATATACGGTATTTATACATGAAAGACTAGTTAGTGAACATATACAGTATTTATATAGAGAAAGACTAGTTAGTGAACATGTACGGTATTTATACAGAGAAAGACTAGTTAGTGAACATATACGGTATTTATACAGAGAAAGACTAGTTAGTGAACATATACAGTATTTATACAGAGAAAGACTAGTTAGTGAACATATACGGTATTTATGCAGAGAAAGACTAGTTAGTGAACATATACGGTATTTATGCAGAGAAAGACTAGTTAGTGGACATATACGGTATTTATACAGAGAAAGACTAGTTAGTGAACATATATACAGTATTTATATAGAGAAAGACTAGTTAGTGAACATATACGGTATTTATATAAAGACTAGTTAGTGAACATATACGGTATTTATACAGAGAATGAACATATACGGTATTTATACAGAGAAAGACTAGTTAGTGAACAGATACGGTATTTATATAGAGAAAGACTAGTTAGTGAACATATGCGGTATTTATATAGAGAAAGACTAGTTAGTGAACATATACGGTATTTATACAGAAAAAGACTAGTTAGTGAACATATACGGTATTTATACAGAGAAAGACTAGTTAGTGAACATATACAGCATTTTTATAGAGAAAGACTAGTTAGTGCACGTATATGGTATTTTTGCAGAGAAAGACTAGTTAGTGAACACAAACGGTATTTATATAGAGAAAGACTAGTTAGTGAACATATACAGTATTTATACAAAGACGAGTTAGTGAACATATACGGTATTTATACAGAGAAAGACTAGTTAGTGAACATATACGGTATTTATACAGAGAAAGACTACTTAGTGAACATATACAGTATGTAAACAGAGAAAGACTAGTTAGTGAACATATACGGTATTTATACAGAGTTAAGACTAGTTAGTGAACATATACGGTATTTATGCAGAGAAAGACTAGTTAGTGAACATATACTGATTTATATAGAGAAAGACTAGTTAGTGAACATATACCGTATTTATGCAGAGAAAGACTAGTTAGTGAACATATACGGTATTTATAGAGAAAGACTAGTTAGTGAACATGTACGGTATTTATACAGAGAAAGACTAGTTAGTGAACATATACGGTATTTATACAGAGAAAGACTAGTTAGTGAACATATACGGCATTTATACAGAGAAAGACTAGTTAGTGAACATATACGGTATTTATGCAGAGAATGAACATATACGGTATTTATACAGAGAAAGACTAGTTAGTGAACAGATACGGTATTTATATAGAGAAAGAGTAGTTAGTGAACATATACGGTATTTATACAGAGAAAGACTAGTTAGTGAACATATACGGTATTTATGCAGAGAATGAACATATACGGTATTTATACAGAGAAAGACTAGTTACTGAACAGATACGGTATTTATATAGAGAAAGACTAGTTAGTGAACATATACGGTATTTATACAGAGAAAGACTAGTTAGTGAACATATACGGTATTTATGCAGAGAATGAACATATACGGTATTTATACAGAGAAAGACTAGTTAGTGAACAAATACGGTATTTATATAGAGAAAGACTAGTTAGTGAACATATACGGTATTTATGCAGAGAAAGACTAGTTAGTGAACATATACTGATTTATATAGAGAAAGACTAGTTAGTGAACATATACGGTATTTATGCAGAGAAAGACTAGTTAGTGGACATATACGGTATTTATACAGAGAAAGACTAGTTAGTGAACATATACGGTATTTATATAAAGACTAGTTAGTGAACATATACGGTATTTATGCAGAGAATGAACATATACGGTATTTATACAGAGAAAGACTAGTTAGTGAACAGATACGGTATTTATATAGAGAAAGACTAGTTAGTGAACATATACGGTATTTATATAGAGAAAGACTAGTTAGTGAACATATACGGTATTTATATAGAGAAAGACTAGTTAGTGAACATATACGGTATTTATACAGAAAAAGACTAGTTAGTGAACATATACGGTATTTAACAGAGAAAGACTAGTTAGTGAACATATACGGCATTTTTATAGAGAAAGACTAGTTAGTGCACGTATATGGTATTTATGCAGAGAAAGACTAGTTAGTGAACACAAACGGTATTTATATAGAGAAAGACTAGTTAGTGAACATATACAGTATTTATACAAAGACGAGTTAGTGAACATATACGGTATTTATACAGAGAAAGACTAGTTAGTGAACATATACGGTATTTATACAGAGAAAGACTACTTAGTGAACATATACAGTATGTAAACAGAGAAAGACTAGTTAGTGAACATATACAGTATTTATACAGAGTTAAGACTAGTTAGTGAACATATACGGTATTTATGCAGAGAAAGACTAGTTAGTGAACATATACTGATTTATATAGAGAAAGACTAGTTAGTGAACATATACCGTATTTATGCAGAGAAAGACTAGTTAGTGAACATATACGGTATTTATACAGAGAAAGACTAGTTAGTGAACATATACGGTATTTATATAGAGAAAGACTAGTTAGTGAACATATACGTTATTTATGCAGAGAATGAACATATACGGTATTTATACAGAGAAAGACTAGTTAGTGAACAGATACGGTATTTATATAGAGAAAGACTAGTTAGTGAACATATATGGTATTTATGCAGAGAATGAACATATACGGTATTTATAAAGAGAAAGACTAGTTAGTGAACATATATGGTATTTATACAGAGAAAGACTAGTTAGTGAACATATACGGTATTTATACAGAGAAAGACTAGTTAGTGAACATATACGGCATTTTTATAGAGAAAGACTATATAGTGAAGATATACGGTATTTATATAGAGATAGACTAGTTAGTGAACATATACAGTATTTGTATAGAGAAAGACTAGTTAGTGAATATATACGGTATTTATATAGAGAAAGACTAGTTAGTGAACATATACGGCATTTTTATAGAGAAAGACTAGTTAGTGAACATATACGGTATTTATATAGAGATAGACTAGTTAGTGAACATATACAGTATTTATACAGAGAAAGACTAGTTAGTGAACATATACGGTATTCATACAGAGAAAGACTAGTTAGTGAACATATATGGTATTTATACAGAGAAAGACTAGTTAGTGAACATATACTGATTTATATAGAGAAAAATCAGAAAGCCTTTTTTGTATACAAACACCAAATAAGAATGAAATAATTACACACACACAGATATAAACACACACAAAAACACACACAAACACACCCACACACACACACACACATACACACACACACACAGACACACACACACAGAGACACACAGACACATACACAAATATACACACACAGAGAGAGACACACACAAACACAGACACACACACACACACACACAGACACACACACATACACACATACACACACACACATACACACACAAATAGACACACACATACACACACACACACACACACACAGACACACACACATACACACACACACATACACACACAAATAGACACACACATACACACAGACATTAAGGTAAAATGATTTGTCCCATAACAGAGCAGCCCCCCCCCCAAAGTAGTGATCTCTATAACATATGTATACACATATATGCACCTGCATACACATAGACACACATGTGTACATATACATGTGTGTGTGTGTCATCTATTTATTTTTGTCATGCATGTTTTTTGCCTAATTCTTTCCTTGCTTGTTCTGTTGTTGCTTGTTGTACATTAAGTACATGAGGATGGATCCAGTTATCCTCCATTAGGTCTGTGTGTGTGACATCACTCAGGCCTGCTGTGTGATTCATGTGCAGTTTCCTCTCTCCTAACAAACAGAGGAGTTAGGGACGCGTCCCATTCCACTCACCTGCCGCCTCGCTCACCGTGAGAGAGTTGCAAAATCCTTTTTGTTAAAACATGCAACAGCCCCGAAATCACCAACACTATCACCAAACCCACCAGACTCCATGTAAATAACCAGGACTTTTATCATCATGAAACACACAAAAATAAAACTACCAAAAGCCGTCTTGGTTCATCTTTCCACTGTTCCAACAATCACCACTCTGGTCTGGTTGGAATAACCCTTAAAGGGGTCATAGAATGCAAAACCGATTTTACCTTGTGTATGAGCCATATTCATTTTGTATTATTTTATGTAATTATTCCCTGTGCCACTAGGGGGCCGTATGTGCTTTGTGGCTCAGCTGACCTCGGGTCAGCCCAGGTAGGCCATTTAACCTAGAGGAAACCCAGACACAGGTGTTGTTGATTTGGGAAGCAAACAGTTTTCGACTGTGCCTTTGTGCCTGTGTGCCGTGCCTTTGTGGTGAGCAATTTGGTTTGTTGTTTTGGTTACATGTATTATGAGACAAATTATTGCCGCTGTATGATATGTGGATCAGCAACCAGTACTAGACTCTTTTAGGACTTACGCTCACGGTTCTGGTTCTGACTCATGAAAAAAACACGAAAAAGACACTGCCTAAACTCCGCTACTGCGTGTTTATTTAAATATAGGTACACTATGTAGGCCTAAGAGATTGCATAAGCCTGTATATTACTATTAGGACTACAACATACATATGCAAATGATGTATAAATTAAATAAACTTCATCTGGAGTCCGATTTACTACGGCAACTGTTGACTGCATCTCTTTTCATTCCGCATTCTTTCTCCAGCCTTTAATACCAGTTCGCAGGCTGCCAAATACTACACACGTTACTGTTATAGTACAAGTTAGTGTTATAGTACACGTTAGTGTTATAGTACACGTTGGTGCACATGAACCTGAGATATCAGGGATCAGTCTCCACCTCTGAGAAGTGCCGCTTCTGAGCCGGATTACGTCTCACCATGTCGTAAATTGTCGGGGCGAGGCCTCAAAACCCAGAATATATCGGGGCGTGACATTTAAATTACGATCGTTTCCAGCCGCTGTATTTATCAATGTACGACCATTCTTACGCTCTGATTGGTGTGATACGAACGTTTGATGGATCACACGTGAAGCCTGTCGTAAGATGATATCTGCGCTGGTTCTACGATAGGTTGATAAATGACGGCCTATCTCACGCCCTGGTTCTACGATAGGTTGATAAATGACGGCCTATCTCACGCCCTGGTTCTACGATAGGTTGATAAATGACGGCCTATCTCACGCCCTGGTTCTACGATAGGTTGATAAATGACGGCCTATCTCACGCCCTGGTTCTACGATAGGTTGATAAATGACGGCCTATCTCACGCGCTGGTTCTACGATAGGTTGATAAATGACGGCCTATCTCACGCCCCGGTTCTACGATAGGTTGATAAATGACGGCCTATCTCACGCCCTGGTTCTACGATAGGTTGATAAATGACGGCCTATCTCACGCCCTGGTTCTACGATAGGTTGATAAATGACGGCCTATCTCACGCCCCGGTTCTACGATAGGTTGATAAATGACGGCCTATCTCACGCCCTGGTTCTACGATAGGTTGATAAATGACGGCCTATCTCACGCCCTGGTTCTACGATAGGTTGATAAATGACAGCCTATCTCACTATTTGAAACTGCCTCTGAAAACGGGCGGATCCCAACGAGCCCTTATTTGGCTCGAGTCTCTAGTCCAACATTTACATATGTTACACCACTGACCTGAGGTCAGCTTAGTCTTCTGAATCTAGGTCACGCAGACCCAAGTGTCACGCATTGAGCGTGACAGTCATTAATTTCCGTCTTTTGTCACGCAATCCCGCCACACGTTGTATTTCTCACACGGAAAAACTATATATTAGGGCTGTCGATCGATTCAAAAATGTAATTGAATTAGTTACAGACTCTGTGATTAATTAATCGCATACATAATTTTTGCGGTGAAAGACCTAACGCTCTCCCCTGGAGGTCTTAGTCGAGCCCTCCACTTATCAGCCAATCAAAATAAAGAAAGGGGCTACACCAGACGCGGTGATTTTGCCGAGGCTTCAGCCCGAATGTTTTGAGTGTAGCCCCGAATGTATTTTGAAAAGTTGACTGACAAATATTGTGTTGGAGCTCCGTTAATTCTGCCGTATAGTTTCTGTTCTCCACCTCCAACGTAGAGCAGCGTTCAGCCACTTCCCTAAACTCTGTTTCATTCAGAGACCAGAGACCCAGACGGGGCTGTGAGTCTGATTCAGAGACCCAGACGGGACTCTGGTCTGTCAGGAGGTCTGAGACCCAGACGGGGCTGTGAGTCTGATTCAGAGACCCAGACAGGGCTCTGGTCTGTCAGGAGGTCTGAGACCCAGACGGGGCTGTGAGTCTGATTCAGAGACCCAGACGGGGCTCTGGTCTGTCAGGAGGTCTGAGACCCAGACGGGGCTCTCAGGAGGTCTGAGACCCAGACGGGACTCTGGTCTGTCAGGAGGTCTGAGACCCAGACGGGGCTCTGAGTCTGGTTCAGAGACCCTGACGGGGCTCTGGTCTGGTCCAGAGACCAGAGACCCAGACGGGGGGGAGGAGGTCTGAGATCTACCGTATCAGCAGACTGTGGTGCAGGTAGATCATTTTCTGAAATATAGTGACTTTATTCCTGTAACAGTCTATTATCACTTTGTTTTTCTCAAAGTACCACGACTCCCTTAGATCCCTCAGAAGGGCTGTATGTGTTTTCATGTGTTGTATGTCCTGTTTTCATGTGTTGTATGTCCTGTTTTCATGTGTTGTATGTCCTGTTTTCATGTGTTGTATGTCCTGTTTTCATGTGTTGCATGTCCTGTTTTCATGTGTTGTATGTCCTGTTTTCATGTGTTGTATGTCCTGTTTTCATGTGTTGTATGTCCTGTTTTCATGTATTGCATGTCCTGTTTTCTTGTGTTGTATGTCCTGTTTTCTTGTGTTGTATGTCCTGTTTTCATGTGTTGTATGTCCTGTTTTCATGTGTTGTATGTCCTGTTTTCATGTGTTGTATGTCCTGTTTTCATGTGTTGCATGTCCTTTTTTCATGTGTTGCATGTCCTGTTTTCATGTGTTGTATGTCCTGTTTTCATGTATTGCATGTCCTGTTTTCATGTGTTGTATGTCCTGTTTTCATGTGTTGTATGTCCTGTTTTCATGTGTTGTATGTCCTGTTTTCATGTGTTGTATGTCCTGTTTTCATGTGTTGTATGTTCTGTTTTCATGTGTTGCATGTCCTGTTTTCATGTGTTGTATGTCCTGTTTTCATGTGTTGCATGTCCTGTTTACATGTGTTGTATGTCCTGTTTTCATGTGTTGTATGTCCTGTTTTCATGTGTTGTATGTCCTGTTTTCATGTGTTGTATGTCCTATTTTCATGTGTTGTATGTCCTGTTTTCATGTGTTGCATGTCCTGTTTTCTTGTGTTGTATGTCCTGTTTTCATGTATTGCATGTCCTGTTTTCTTGTGTTGTATGTCCTGTTTTCTTGTGTTGTATGTCCTGTTTTCATGTGTTGTATGTCCTGTTTTCTTGTGTTGTATGTCCTGTTTTCATGTGTTGCATGTCCTGTTTTCATGTGTTGTATGTCCTGTTTTCATGTATTGCATGTCCTGTTTTCTTGTGTTGTATGTCCTGTTTTCTTGTGTTGTATGTCCTGTTTTCATGTGTTGTATGTCCTGTTTTCATGTGTTGTATGTCCTGTTTTCATGTGTTGTATGTCCTGTTTTCATGTATTGCATGTCCTGTTTTCTTGTGTTGTATGTCCTGTTTTCATGTGTTGTATGTCCTGTTTTCATGTGTTGCATGTCCTGTTTTCTTGTGTTGTATGTCCTGTTTTCATGTGTTGTATGTCCTGTTTTCATGTGTTGTATGTCCTGTTTTCTTGTGTTGTATGTCCTGTTTTCATGTGTTGCATGTCCTGTTTTCTTGTGTTGTATGTCCTGTTTGCATGTGTTGTATGTCCTGTTTTCATGTGTTGTATGTCCTGTTTTCTTGTGTTGTATGTCCTGTTTTCATGTGTTGTATGTCCTGTTTTCTTGTGTTGTATGTCCTGTTTTCATGTGTTGCATGTCCTGTTTTCATGTGTTGTATGTCCTGTTTTCATGTGTTGCATGTCCTGTTTTCTTCCATCAGGGACCATGTTGGAAAAAAGTGTTCATCCCTTTTACATGTTATCCCTCGGATGCTTTTGTCTTTTGTGAAGAAATAATAAAAGCTAACATGTCCCTAAGTTCAACAAAACGAGTCACACCAAGGCCATGAGGAAATGCAATCATTAATAATGACTTTCTATATCACATTATAATAATATAAACAATTAGTAATAATGACTTCCTGGATTATATGATCAATCAGTCTTAATAACTTTCTTTCTATGTAATGGAATGTTTTAATTGGACTTCAGTGTACTCATGGTGCAGATAAAGGGTTAACACAGAGCACAGAAGGAGATCCTCCAATGAGGATTTTCAAAAACCTGTTGCTAGGGAGTCCAAGGGGAAGATGTAATCTTGGGCACAGCCCACAGAGGGCCGTCATCCTGGAAAATTTCCACTCCGGAAAGTACCGAAGATGACGTCATCTGAACTTTTGAACTCAGCTGTTTCTGTCAAGTCAGCAATCTCCCGCTGTGCAGAGAACCGGCACATTGCCAGCTCTTTGTGTAGAAGGATGATGTGTGAGTAATGCTGCGTTCCAGACACAATTAGCCCGTAAGTTACGACTTCAAGCCACGACTCACGACTTGGTAGCGTTCCAGGGTTCAGGTTGGGCTACGCTGACGTTGACGTTAGCTACTGGCTACGCTGACGTTGACGTTAGCTAGTGGCTACGCTGCCGTTAGCTAGTGGCTACCTAACGTTGCCGTTAGCTACTGGCTACGCTGACGTTAGCTAGCGGCTACCTAACGTTGACGTTAGCTACTGGCTACGCTGCCGTTAGCTAGTGGCTACCTAACGTTGACGTTAGCTAGTGACTACGCTGACGTTAGCTAGCGGCTACCTAACGTTGACGTTAGCTAGGGCTAGCTGATACTAGCGATTTCTAGTCAGCGACATATATTGGGCTTTTTAATAAACATAACCTGTAGTAGTACACAATTGTGTGTGTATTGTTTTGATTACAATGTGCGGAATTACTTTACGTTGCATATTCATGTCTATTTATTTCTATTTCACCGGCATCTGTACAGCATCAACAGGGGGTCGCCATTGTTGTTTATGTGTGTGTGACGTCAAAAACTGTAACTGGGAGAACAACGATCTGGTACCAGTTCACGGGTAGTAAGTTACGGGTTGGACCGCCGTTCCAGGGTGCTGTCACGGGTAGAAGGTTGTGAAAACACGAGTTACGGGTCGCCTGGAACGCAGCATAAGCTATGTTTGAAAATACGGGAAGGATTGACACACGTATTGAACATGCCAGTCAAATGTTTAAGGAACATACATTATATATTTGCCTTTAGTTTAAACTTTTAACCAGTTTTTACATATTTAATACAACATTTAAAAACTAGGTATATCATGTTTGAAGGAGAATCCCTCCCCTCAGGAGACGTCTGGAAAAACCATTGGACGCACAAAACAGACCTGACACCAGCCGGAACCAATGAGAGAAGACCGCGCCCGAGTAGAATAGTATTTAAACTGTTAAGACAAAGGACTCGGGCGCAGTTTCCCGTAAACTGTTGCCCACCGCTGTGTATCCTGTACCCTTTTCTGCTTTATTGCTTGGAAATAAATCGTGAACAGAAGGACAGTTGTAGACTTTTTTATCTGAAGTTGGAGTGACTTTTTTACCTTCTTCTCAACAAACGAACACGCTGACACTTTCTATCATAAATAACCCAAACAAAGACTCCTCCAAATCTCAGAGAACACAGATGAGATATATTTTGAATGTGCTCAAACATCTGAAATATTACCGTCCAGGGGTTTATTAATTCACTAAAACTAATTCATGTATCACTGAGGTGGAAAACTGTCATATGCACATTAAGGAGTTACTCCCCCAACAAAAGAGCAAAAGAGGAGGGAGGAGTAAATGATGCCGATAGGCTACATGTGTTCTGACTCAGATATAATTACTGCAATATATTTCATTATGTTTTTATATTTGGATTGTAATCTATGTTTACATATTGATTCAGAAAAAAGTACAAAGACCACCAGAAACCAAAAAAATCACCAGAATGCAGGAAAGTAAGTGTTTAATGCTCAACATTTTCTGGGGGAGACCAGTTCGCAGCCCATATTTGAGCTTTACATAGTTGATTTCTCGCATAAAAAAGTCTCAGAAGTGAATTTAGTAAATAAGTAGTCTGTGTCTGAGGCAGAAAAGCTCTTGTTTTCACTCCGGCCTATTTAACAGGGTAGCATAGGGAGCATGAAAACAGCCCTCGGGCCATTTTCAGCCCAACCAATGTTACATACCCTATTAGGGGACCTTAAGGAACTGTGTAAAATACCCCATATAATCATTCTATCACCCCTTTAATTCACCCATTTACATGTGGAGATATGCTGGTTCTATACACGCTAAAAGTCCTGATTATTTACATGGAGTCTGGCTCTATACACGCTAAAAGTCCTGATTATTTACATGGAGTCTGGCTCTATACACGCTAAAAGTAGTGATTATTTACATGGAGTCTGGTGTAGTCTGGTGATGGTGATTTCGGGGCTGTTTCATGTTAAACTAAAAGGATCTTACTCTTTAACTATAAAGCTCTCTCTCTGTAGGGATCCAGACACATGGAGAAATAGGGTCCAGGCTGAAAAATACGGAGTCACGCTTTAAAATCACATTTAGTGCAGCAGGAGGAATCAGGGTGAAGGAGGGTTGTTGTCTGAATGGGACGCGGCAGAGCCGGCTGCCGTCAGCTGACAGGCCGCTCCATCCACCGACATCTTGCCTCAGTCCGGAGGAACCGGAGGACACCGGAGGTACCGGAGAGCCCGCTTTTTCACGGTCAAACGTCCGGATGGAGTGACGGCGGGGCGCGCAGCCGGAGATACACAGCCGGTAAGAAGTCTGTCTGTCTGTCTGTCTGTCTCTCTGTCTGTCTGTCTGTCTCTCTGTCTCTGTCTGTCTGTCTGCCTGTCTGTCTATCTGCCTGTCTGTCTCTCCGTCTATCTGTCTGTCTGTCTTCTGTCTTCTGTCTCTCTCTGTCTATCTGTCTGTCTGTCTGTCTGTCTGTCTGTCTCTCTGTCTGTCTCTCCGTCTGTCTGTCTGTCTGTCTGTCTATCTGTCTGTCTCTCTGTCTGTCTGCACTGCAGCAGCGGAGTCGTCACCGTCTGGTCTTCTAAATAACTACCGTTTAGTCTCGCCTCGAGCGTTCATTCAAAATCCGGATATTTTAACGATGTGAAGCTGATCAATACCGGAGCTTCCTGTGCAGGTTGTGATTGGTTATCTGTTATAAATCAATAGGGGCCACCTTTCAATTCGGCGCATACTAACAGCAGCTGTGTTAAATGTATTTTGTGTTTAATCGATTAATAAGGTTGCCTTTGTAGCATTAACGTTGCATCGTAATGTATGTGACTGGGCGGTAACTTCAGCATCAGTGAAACGTTAAACGTTACAATCTTACCGGAATAAGATGTAATCTTTTTGTAACTTGTTTCCCGAAAGTACCAGAATACCCTCCATGTACCAACCGTTCAGTGTCCTGGTGGTTATGTGTGTAGTCGAGTCAAAATATATAAGAATACAGTAAAATGTCAATTTTCTAAATGGAGTTCTGAATGCGTTTTGTCGATCAGACGGGTAACGTCATCAACGTTAGCTTCTACACATGTATACATGTTTTAATGTGGTTAGCATGTCTCTTCTGTATGATGCATTGCATATAAAGAAGATAAGCA
>CM042430.1:40407758-40412782 GCA_023631565.1 Gymnocephalus cernua
GTCAGGTACGCCGTCACTGCATCAAGAGTCAGGTACGCCGTCACAGCATCTAGAGTCAGGTACGCTGTCACTGCATCTAGAGTCAGGTACGCTGTCACTGCATCTAGAGTCAGGTACGCTGTCACTGCATCTAGAGTCAGGTACGCCGTCACTGCATCTAGAGTCAGGTACGCCGTCACTGCATCAAGAGTCAGGTACGCCGTCACTGCATCAAGAGTCAGGTACGCCGTCACTGCATCTAGAGTCAGGTACGCCGTCACTGCATCTAGAGTCAGGTACGCTGTCACTGCATCTAGAGTCAGGTACGCTGTCAATGCATCTAGAGTCAGGTGCGCTGTCACTGCATCTAGAGTCAGGTACGCTGTCAATGCATCTAGAGTCAGGTACGCTGTCACTGCATCTAGAGTCAGGTACGCCGTCACTGCATCAAGAGTCAGGTACGCCGTCACTGCATCAAGAGTCAGGTACGCCGTCGCAGCATCTAGAGTCAGGTACACCATCACTGCATAAAGAGTCAGGTACGCCATCACTGCATCAGGTGCGCTGTCACTGCATCAAAGAGTCAGGTACGCTGTCACTGCATCAAGAGTCAGGTACGCTGTCACTGCATCAAAAGTCAGGTACGCCGTCACTGCATCAAGAGTCAGGTACGCCGTTGCTGCAGGTACGCTGTCACTGCATCAAGAGTCAGGTACGCCGTCACTGCATCTAGAGTCAGGTACGCCGTCACTGCATCAAGAGTCAGGTACGCCGTCACTGCATCAAGAGTCAGGTACGCCGTCACTGCATCAAGAGTCAGGTACGCCGTCACTGCATCAAGAGTCAGGTATGCCGTCACAGCATCTAGAGTCAGGTACGTCGTCACAGCATCTAGAGTCAGGTACGCCGTCACAGCATCTAGAGTCAGGTACGCCGTCACTGCATCTACAGTCAGGTACGCCGTCACTGCATCTACAGTCAGGTACGCCGTCACTGCATCAAGAGTCAGGTACGCCGTCACTGCATCTACAGTCAGGTACGCCGTCACTGCATCTACAGTCAGGTACGCCGTCACTGCATCAAGAGTCAGGTACGCCGTCACTGCATCAAGAGTCAGGTACGCTGTCACTGCATCTACAGTCAGGTACGCTGTCACAGCATCTAGAGTCAGGTACGCCGTCACAGCATCTAGAGTCAGGTTCGCTGTCACTGCATCAAGAGTCAGGTACGCTGTCACTGCATCTAGAGTCAGGTACGCCGTCACTGCATCTAGAGTCAGGTTCGCTGTCACTGCATCAAGAGTCAGGTACGCCGTCACAGCATCTAGAGTCAGGTTCGCTGTCACTGCATCAAGAGTCAGGTACGCTGTCACTGCATCTAGAGTCAGGTACGCCGTCACTGCATCAAGAGTCAGGTACGCCGTCACAGCATCTAGAGTCAGGTACGCCGTCACAGCATCTAGAGTCAGGTACGCCGTCACTGCATCAAGAGTCAGGTACGCCGTCACAGCATCTAGAGTCAGGTTCGCTGTCACTGCATCAAGAGTCAGGTACGCTGTCACTGCATCTAGAGTCAGGTACGCCGTCACTGCATCTAGAGTCAGGTTCGCTGTCACTGCATCAAGAGTCAGGTACGCTGTCACTGCATCTAGAGTCAGGTATGCTGTCACTGCATCAAGAGTCAGGTACGCCGTCACAGCATCTAGAGTCAGGTTCGCTGTCACTGCATCAAGAGTCAGGTACGCTGTCACTGCATCTAGAGTCAGGTATGCTGTCACTGCATCAAGAGTCAGGTACGCTGTCACTGCATCTAGAGTCAGGTATGCTGTCACTGCATCAAGAGTCAGGTACGCTGTCACTGCATCAAGAGTCAGGTACGCTGTCACTGCATCTAGAGTCAGGTATGCTGTCACTGCATCAAGAGTCAGGTACGCTGTCACTGCATCAAGAGTCAGGTACGCCGTCACAGCATCTAGAGTCAGGTACGCCGTCACTACCCGACGGGAGTCGAGTGCAGATGTGAGTCGAGCATCCTCAGATTTAAATGGTTTACGGCATAACGTGTCTTACTGAAATTTGTGAAATTCATAAAATAATAAACTTTCTCTCATAACAGAACATGGAACTCATTTCAGAAACGTTGTAGCTATCTATGATTGTTTGATTGCTAACGTTAGCTCAAATCGCCATTCCAGTGACAGCCTGTCTGATTGCTAACGTTAGCTCAAAACGCCATTCCAGTGACAGCCTGTCTGATTGCTAACGTTAGCTCAAAACGCCATTCCAGTGACAGCCTGTTTGATTGCTAACTTGTAGCCAGCAGTCATTTCAAAAACGTTTTAGCATGGCGTTAGCATCTTGTAGGCTACCTGTGACAAAGTGACGCATGCGCGACTCAAATCGCCACTCGACTCACATCACGCAGTGACAGCACATTTACATTAATATTAATGTTCTGCTTTTCAAAATAAAGCGCAGGTAGAAAACATTACAGTGTTGTGGAAGGCTTTTAATGTGATACTAAACGGTTTCCTGTCTGTTTTCTTGTGGCCTCCTGCATCATCTTGCAGCACCACGTGAGTCCGCACACACACACACACACACACACACACACACACACACACACACACACACACACACACACACACACACACACACACACACACACACACACACACGCGCGCGGCCGTATGTTCAGCGGGGAAGTACTAAACACCGGCTGCCCAGATTCCAGGTGTCCGTTACATTATATAATATTACTATATAGTGAATGGTCAGGCTGGTGACAGGCTCCGTGGTACGGCTCGACCACAGGTCCGTTGTTAATCCGAACCAAGTCTAAATAACGGATGTTGCACCGGTCTATTTCACCAGCTTGTGTACTCAAGATGACGATGATGCATTGCAGCCGGTTGCAGCTCGCGGCTCTAAATTTTGTGGGTAGACATCAACATGAATTATCACGATAGTGCAATATAATTAAAATCTCTGTCGTAGGCCAATTTTGCATCGTTTATATTGCATATTGTCTCTATGGCCCATCCCTAATACTATATATATATATATATATATATATATATATATATATATATATATATATATATTGTGATTGTTACCAGTCTAAGGAGGAGCAGTCTCAGATCACCAGTCAGGTGACGGGGCAGATCGGCTGGAGGAGAGAAGGGATCAAATACAGACGCAACGAACTCTTCCTGGACGTGTTGGAGAGCGTCAACCTGCTCATGTCCCCGCAAGGTAAAGCCTTCCAGCTATTAGACAGACCCTCAGTTACTCATGTCCCCGCAAGGTAAAGCCTTCCAGCTATTAGACAGACCCTCAGTTACTCATGTCCCCGCAAGGTAAAGCCTTCCAGCTATTAGACAGACCCTCAGTTGCTCATGTCCCAGCAAGGTAAAGCCTTCCAGCTATTAGACAGACCCTCAGTTGCTCATGTCCCAGCAAGGTAAAGCCTTCCAGCTATTAGACAGACCCTCAGTTGCTCATGTCCCCGCAAGGTAAAGCCTTCCAGCTATTAGACAGACCCTCAGTTGCTCATGTCCCCGCAAGGTAAAGCCTTCCAGCTATTAGACAGACCCTCAGTTACTCATGTCCCCGCAAGGTAAAGCCTTCCAGCTATTAGACAGACCCTCAGTTGCTCATGTCCCCGCAAGGTAAAGCCTTCCAGCTATTAGACAGACCCTCAGTTACTCATGTCCCCGCAAGGTAAAGCCTTCCAGCTTTTAGACAGACCCTCAGTTGCTCATGTCCCCGCAAGGTAAAGCCTTCCAGCTATTAGACAGACCCTCAGTTGCTCATGTCCCAGCAAGGTAAAGCCTTCCAGCTATTAGACAGACCCTCAGTTGCTCATGTCCCAGCAAGGTAAAGCCTTCCAGCTATTAGACAGACCCTCAGTTGCTCATGTCCCCGCAAGGTAAAGCCTTCCAGCTATTAGACAGACCCTCAGTTGCTCATGTCCCCGCAAGGTAAAGCCTTTCAGCTATTAGACAGACCCTCAGTTGCTCATGTCCAAGCAAGGTAAAGCCTTCCAGCTATTAGACAGACCCTCAGTTGCTCATGTCCAAGCAAGGTAAAGCCTTCCAGCTATTAGACAGACCCTCAGTTGCTCATGTCCCCGCAAGGTAAAGCCTTCCAGCTATTAGACAGACCCTCAGTTGCTCATGTCCCCGCAAGGTAAAGCCTTCCAGCTATTAGACAGACCCTCAGTTACTCATGTCCCAGCAAGGTAAAGCCTTCCAGCTATTAGACAGACCCTCAGTTACTCATGTCCCCGCAAGGTAAAGCCTTCCAGCTATTAGACAGACCCTCAGTTACTCATGTCCCAGCAAGGTAAAGCCTTCCAGCTATTAGACAGACCCTCAGCTGCTTTTCTATAATAATCTCACTTTTTTATTGTCCTAACAATGCTGCAGCATGACATCATCGTTATTGTTGTTAAACACTGAGCCACCAGATGGCGACATCACACACCTGACTGTGTGTGTGTGTGTGTGTGTGTGTGTGTGTGTGTGTGTGTGTGTGTGTGTCTCTCTGTGTGTGTGTGTGTGTGTGTGTGTGTGTGTGTGTCTCTCTGTGTGTCTCTCTGTGTGTGTGTGTGTGTGTGTGTGTGTGTGTCTCTCTGTGTGTGTGTGTGTGTGTGTGTGTGTCTCTCTCTGTGTGTGTGTGTGTGTGTGTGTGTGTGTGTGTGTGTGTGTCTCTCTGTGTGTCTCTCTGTGTGTGTTGTGTGTGTGTGTGTGTGTGTGTGCAGGTCAGGTCCTCAGTGCTCATGTCTCTGGCCGTGTGGTGATGAAGAGTTATCTCAGTGGGATGCCTGAGTGTAAGTTTGGGATGAACGACAAGATCGTCATCGACAAGCAGGGCAAAGCAGGAAGTTCAGAGGACGGAGGCAAGAGGTCAGAGGTCACACCGCTCACCTGCATCACCTCCATGTGACATCACACCGCTCACCTGCATCACCTCCATATGACATCACACCGCTCACCTGCATATATATATATATATAATCACCATATCTGTGTCTGCAATGTT
>CM042430.1:40417982-40422982 GCA_023631565.1 Gymnocephalus cernua
CAGACCGCACGCAGCGAGGTGTGGAGGAGTCTTCAGCGTAATCATGAGAATCACAGGCTTATACACACAGACAAGGCATGGAGGACATCAACACATGCATTATGACATCTGCTTCTTCATGAAGTCTCCAGACTATCTGGGCCTCTGACGTACGATCAGAGAGACGAGCTGAGGAGCCCAACGGGTCCGTCAGATAGTTTAACAGTTTAGTCTGTAGACTCTGTGACTCTGGTGTATTTCAGTAGAACAACACAGACACATGTAGAGAACTCTCCTTGTGGAATAAATAAGAAGAGTACATACAGAAAGTCAAAGTTAATTAGATAAAATATAATTTTGCCATTACAATATAAAATATATATATATATATATATATATATATATATATATATATATATATAGTTAAATCTCATTGTCTTAAGAATTAATATATCGTGCTGTGATATAACGTGTGATTGGCAGACAGATGGTCATGTGACTTCTTATTATTAATAAGTACTATGATGGCATCAAAATATCTATTTTTAACCACTAAGAAGACTCGACACAACGTGAGACTTTGCTCCGAGTGTCTCCAGGAGATCTACACATTAACTCAGCACTGACAACGTTGTTAGTGGACCCAGATTTACTAAAAATAAAGTTTTTAACAACTCACCGCAGCTCTGGTTGTTTACGCTATCCGCCATCTCGCCAGTCTAACGAGTCAAGACTCCAGAGGAGGAAATGTTCTTATATGAGCTCCTTTATCAACTACAAGGTCAATATTGTTTTTCACTAACGACAAAACAAAAAATCATCCGTGCATTTATATGTAACTGAGCTTTAGGAGCTTTCCATCTTTACTCTCCTCCCTTTTACGCTGCATTCGGAAATCGACTAGTTTTGACTGACGAGATGGCAGCGCCCGAAAACAACAACTGCTAAAGTGAGTTGTTCAAACCTGTGTTTTAGAGCGAGGAGGAAGTGAGAGAGTGGCGGCGATTATCTCCGGAGCGAGTAGCGACTCTAGAGTCAGAGAGAGAGAAACAAAGAGTTTGTGACCACGGAGGGAAACCTGCAGCAGGAGAAGTTCCTCCTCTCCTTGATGTCATGTTGGTGATGGAGAAGGAGAACCAGGAAATGAGTCGGGGGGGGGGGGGGGGGATGACAACGCTACCAAGCCACATTTTTCGAGAGGTGCGCGTCCGGCGTAGACGCAGACCCCTCTGCGTCTACGCCGGACGCTGCGCCGTCGATTCTACGCACGACTATAAAACCGTTAGTGTTTAAAAATAGTGATTTTGATGCTGTCTTGCTGCTATTGGATCTCTGAGGATTGAATGGCGGTATGGATCCAGATCCATGTATCATTACCCCTCTGCCCCCCTCTGCCCCCCTCTACCCCCCCTCTGCCCCCCCCCCCCCCAGGTCCCCTTTGCTCCGTCGGGTCTGAAGGTGCGCTACCTGAAGGTGTTCGAGCCCAAACTCAACTACAGCGACCACGACGTCATCAATGGGTCCGCTACATCGGGACGCAGCGGCATCTACGAGACCCGCTGCTGACCGCCGACCGGGGCTGCTGGGAAACACGGGGGGGGGGGGCGGCGCCCCGTGATTACGTCATCATTGTTGTTGTTGTTGTTGTTGTTGTTGCTGTTGTGTGTGTGATGTGTCGCCGTGCTACATAGAAACTTTATTAAAGGTGATTTTTTTTTTTTTTTTCAACCTTTCAATCCTAGTTTGTGTCAGTGTGTCTGACAACATTATGGGATGGATCCCTACAGACACCTTTAGTTAAAGAGTAACACCAGTGTTTCCCCTGTGTTGACTGGCAAGTGGCCACCGGCAGTTACATTTCTGCCGCCACGCCACGGGAGCAGTGTTGATTGTCGGAGAATAGCGCGGACACGCACTTCACAGGTAGAGCACAAACCCACACACACACACACACACACACACACACACACACACACACACACACACACACATACACAGCTGAGCCGAGATGTGTGTGTTAAAACACGCAGCACCTGACTGAGAACGCTACATAGGGATTACCACCGACCGCTGGCTCTATACACGCTAAAAGTCCTGATTATTTACATGGAGTCTGGCTCTATACACGCTAAAAGTCCTGATTATTTACATGGAGTCTGGCTCTATACACGCTAAAAGTAGTGATTATTTACATGGAGTCTGGCTCTATACACGCTAAAAGTAGTGATTATTTACATGGAGTCTGGCTCTATACACGCTAAAAGTAGTGATTATTTACATGGAGTCTGGCTCTATACACGCTAAAAGTCCTGATTATTTACATGGAGTCTGGCTCTATACACGCTAAAAGTCCTGATTATTTACATGGAGTCTGGTGTAGTTTGGTGATGGTGATTCGGGCTGTTTGATGTTAAACTAAAAGGATCTTACTCTTTAACTAAAAGGTCTATCTCTGTAGGGATCCATCCCATAATGTTGTCAGACTCTTAGAATAATAATCTGGAGTCTGTCAGCAGCAACAACAGAACTTTTTAGTGGACTAACTGCTGCTGAACATTAGTCCTGTAGGGTTACATTACAGCTGGTTCTGGTTTAATACTGGACCAGTTTCACAGATTGTAGTTCTCATCAGAGACATGGAGACAGAGAGTCCAGGATGTGGAGACATGTGTTTGAAAGGTTGAAAAAAAACAAGGAAATGACTCTTTAAAAACTGAGCTCTGATCAGCCAATCACATTCCAGAACACAGCTGAGCTCACAGCGAGCTGTGGCATCCCTGTAGTTGTTGTGATGAAAAACAGGATCCTACACTTCCCATGATGCACCTCCATATAGTCTTACATTAGAACTACATGCCTGTGACCCCCGTGGTTACCCAGCATGCATTGCTTTCAGTGTTTGTTGATGTGTCAGAACTCATCTCTGATTTTATTTTTTACAGTTTTGTGTGTGTGTGTGTGTGTGTGTGTGTGTGTGTGTGTGTCTCATACTTTGCCACCATATCTTCTGTTTTCTCAATAAAATCTGTGCGATTGATTGGCTGATTGTGTTCTATTTGTTGTTCAAATGAAACTTATTAAAACAGCTTGTGCTTTACAGGAGATTAAAAAAATTAATTCATAAAAAAAACGAATGAAGGTGAAATAATAAAACTCAAAAACATTTAAAACAATTTCAAAATAAAAGCTTAATCTGTCATTTAAACGTGACCTCGCTGTATAAAATGTAAACACAAAGTTCAAACAGACATACACACGTGTGCACAAAACACACAACAGACACACAACAGACACAAAATATCAATACATAAAGCAAGGTGGGGGGGGAGGGGGCGATCAATCAGGGGATAAAGGAAGAGCTGTTTCTATTCAGAAAGGACGACTCGGAGGTCTGGGAACATGCTGAGTTGCTCTGGGTGTGTGTTTGTTCAGTGTGTGTGTGTGTGTGTGTCTCTGTGTGTGTGTGTGTGTGTCTCTGTGTGTGTGTGTGTGTGTGTGTGTGTCCTCTGTGTGTGTGTGTGTCTGTGTGTGATGGACAGGTGAATGGACGTAGTGTAATTAAATCCTCGTCCTTCAGCTCCGGCTGAAGTCCGTCTCCGTCTCTCTGGGCGACACGATGCGTCTGGACGGCTGCCAGGAGAGACCCTGATGCATGATGGGATATCTGCAGGTTTGCTTAAGAGACCTAACTTGCTGTCTGTTCCCGGCTGCAAATATGTTTGTTTCTGCTGTCGAAAAAGCGACAAAAAAAATTAAAAAAAGAATCTAAAATGTTAAAAAAAGCAGCAGAAAGCCACAAAGCATTGTGTGTGTGTGTGTGTGTGTGTGTGTGTGTGTGTGTGTGTGTGTGTGTGTGTGTGTGTGTGTGTGCGTGCGTGCGTGCGTGCGTGCGTGCGTGCGTGCGTGCGTGCGCGTGCGTGTGTGTGCGTGCGTGTGTGTGTGCGCGTGCATGTGTGTGTGTGTGTACCTGAATGTCTTGCACTGGACTAAAAACACACCTGAGCTGGGTATTTAATTATAAACACACATCAGTCTGCCGATGAGGTCGCCTCACTCATCATTTCCACCAACTGCAGATCGTCTCCGCTGGTCGTCTCCGCCGGTCGTCTCCGCCGGTCGTCTCCGCCGGTCGTCTCCGATGGTCGTCTCCACTGGTCGTCTCCGCTGGTCGTCTCCGCTGGTCGTCTCCGCTGGTCGTCTCCGCTGGTCGTCTCCACTGGTCGTCTCCGCTGGTCGTCTCCACTGGTCGTCTCCGCTGGTCGTCTCCGCTGGTCGTCTCCACTGGTCGTCTCCACTGGTCGTCTCCGCTGGTCGTCTCCGCTGGTCGTCTCCACTGGTCGTCTCGCTGGTCGTCTCCGCTGGTCGTCTCCGCCGGTCGTCTCCGATGGTCGTCTCCGCTGGTCGTCTCCGCTGGTCGTCTCCGCTGGTCGTCTCCGCTGGTCGTCTCCACTGCGTGTCGTCTCCGCTGGTCGTCTCCGCCGGTCGTCTCCGATGGTCGTCTCCGCTGGTCGTCTCCCGACTGGTCGTCTCCGCTGGTCGTCTCCGCTGCGTGTCGTCTCCACTGCGTGTCGTCTCCGCTGGTCGTCTCCGCCGGTCGTCTCCGATGGTCGTCTCCGCTGCGTGTCGTCTCCGCCGGTCGTCTCCGCCGCGTCGTCTCCGCTGCGTGTCGTCTCCGCTGGCGTGTCGTCTCCGCTGCGTGTCGTCTCCGCTGCGTGTCGTCTCCGCTGGTCGTCTCCACTGCGTGTCCGTCTCCGCCGGTCGTCTCCGCCGGTCGTCTCCGATGGTCGTCTCCGCTGGTCGTCTCCGCTGGTCGTCTCCACTGCGTTCGTCTCCGCTGGTCGTCTCCGCCGGTGTTCTCCGCTGCGTGTCGTCTCCGGTGGTCGTCTCCACTGCGTGGTCGTCTCCGCTGCGTGTCGTCTCCGCTGGTCGTCTCCGCCGGTCGTACTCCGCTGCGTGTCGTCTCCGCTGGTCGTCTCCACTGCGTGTCGTCTCCGCTGCGTGTCGTCTCGATGGTCCGTCTC
>CM042430.1:40427982-40440482 GCA_023631565.1 Gymnocephalus cernua
GTGTGTGTGTGTGTGTGTGTGTGTGTGTGTGGCCTCCCAGACATCAACACATTAACTAAAATCACTTTTTCCGACTTTTTTGTCACTTTTTCCGATGTTCGTCACTTTTTCCGACATTTTAGTCACTTTTTCCGATGTTTATGTCAACTTTTCCGTTTCCGATGTTTTGTCACCTTTTCCGTTTCCGATGTTTAATCACTTTTTCCTACTTTTTCCGACATTTTTGTCACTTTTTCCGATGTTTTTGTCACCACAATAAAGTTGATGAGTTCTCCACGTGTACCACGGATGTATTAAGAGAACGAACTAGTAAGAGACACGAGAGAGAAGCTCATGAACGAGCATGTGCGAACGCCGTATCCAGTTCTCTTCATACATCCGTGGTCGCGGTTCTAAACCGTCTCTGGCGTCCGTCTAAACCGTGTCTGGCGTCCGTCTAAACCGTGTCTGGCGTCCATCTAAACCGTGTCTGGCGTCCGTCTAAACCGTGTCTGGCGTCCGTCTAAACCGTGTCTGGCGTCCGTCTAAACCGTGTCTGGCGTCCGTCTAAACCGTTTCTGGCGTCCGTCTAAACCGTGTCTGGCGTCCGTCTAAACCGTGTCTGGCGTCCGTCTAAACCGTGTCTGGCGTCCGTCTAAACCGTGTCTGGCGTCCGTCTAAACCGTGTCTGGCGTCCGTCTAAACCGTTTCTGGCGTCCGTCTAAACCGTGTCTGGCGTCCGTCTAAACCGTTTCTGGCGTCCGTCTAAACCGTGTCTGGCGTCCGTCTATATTTCCTCGTAGATTCCCTAAGATGCTAAAGATGTGAAGTTGTGGTTGTTGTGTCTTTCAGACGGAGACGTTCAGAGGAACCAGAATCAGACGTTACGCCATCAACCCCGTGGGACACAAGTGGACTCACCACAACATCACATACAGGTATAACATACAGGTAACATACAGGTAACATACAGGTAACACACAGGTATAACATACAGGTAACATACAGGTAACATACAGGTAACACACAGGTATAACATACAGGTAACATACAGGTAACACACAGGTATAACATAAAGGTAACCTACAGGTAACACACAGGTATAACATACAGGTATAACATACAGGTATAACATACAGGTAACATACAGGTAACACACAGGTATAACATACAGGTATAACATACAGGTATAACATACAGGTAACACACAGGTATAACATACAGGTATAACATACAGGTAACACACAGGTATAACATACAGGTATAACATACAGGTAACACACAGGTATAACATACAGGTATAACATACAGGTATAACATACAGGTAACACACAGGTATAACATACAGGTAACATACAGGTAACATACAGGTAACACACAGGTATAACATACAGGTAACATACAGGTAACATACAGGTAACACACAGGTATAACATACAGGTAACATACAGGTAACATACAGGTAACACACAGGTATAACATACAGGTAACCTACAGGTAACACACAGGTATAACATACAGGTATAACATACAGGTATAACATACAGGTAACATACAGGTAACACACAGGTATAACATACAGGTATAACATACAGGTATAACATACAGGTAACACACAGGTATAACATACAGGTATAACATACAGGTAACACACAGGTATAACATACAGGTATAACATACAGGTAACACACAGGTATAACATACAGGTATAACATACAGGTATAACATACAGGTAACACACAGGTATAACATACAGGTAACATACAGGTAACACACAGGTATAACATACAGGTAAAATACAGGTATAACATACAGGTATTACATACAGGTAACATACAGGTATAACATACAGGTAACACACAGGTATAACATACAGGTATAACATACAGGTAACACACAGGTATAACATACAGGTATAACATACAGGTATAACATACAGGTAACACACAGGTATAACATACAGGTAACATACAGGTATAACATACAGGTAACACACAGGTATAACAAACAGGTAACATACAGGTAACACACAGGTAACATACAGGTATAACATACAGGTAACATACAGGTAACATACAGGTATAACATACAGGTAACACACAGGTATAACATACAGGTAACATACAGGTAACACACAGATAACACACAGGTATAACATACAGGTAACATACAGGTAACACACAGGTATAACATACAGGTAACACACAGGTATAACATACATGTAACACACAGGTAACACACAGGTAACATACAGGTAACACACAGGTAACACACAGGTATAACATACAGGTAACACACAGGTAACACACAGGTAACATACAGGTTCACACAGGTATAACATAAAGGTAACACACAGGTATAACATACAGGTAACACACAGGTAACATACAGGTAACACACAGGTAACACAGGTATAACATACAGGTAACACACAGGTAACATACAGGTAACACACAGGTAACATACAGGTAACACATAGGTAACATACAGGTAACACACAGGTAACAGGTATAACATACAGGTAACATACAGGTATAACACACAGATAATTCTCTCTGTCTGTCTGTCTGTCTGTCTGTCTGTCTGTCTGTCTCTCTAACCTGTCTGTCTCTCTACCTGTCTGTCTCTCTAACCTGTCTGTCTCTAACCTGTCTCTCTCTAACCTGTCTGTCTCTACCTGTCTGTCTCTAACCTGTCTGTCTCTCTACCTGTCTGTCTCTAACCTGTCTGTCTCTAACCTGTCTCTCTCTAACCTGTCTGTCTCTCTACCTGTCTGTCTCTAACCTGTCTGTCTCTCTACCTGTCTGTCTCTCTACCTGTCTGTCTCTAACCTGTCTCTCTCTAACCTGTCTGTCTCTCTACCTGTCTGTCTCTCTACCTGTCTGTCTCTAACCTGTCTCTCTCTAACCTGTCTGTCTCTCTACCTGTCTGTCTGTCTCTCTACCTGTCTGTCTCTAACCTGTCTGTCTCTCTACCTGTCTGTCTGTCTCTCTACCTGTCTGTCTCTAACCTGTCTGTCTCTAACCTGTCTGTCTCTAACCTGTCTGTCTCTCAGCATCATCCAGTTCCCCAACACTCTGAACGTTGAGGACACCAGGAAAGCCATCAGCATCGCCTTCACCAAGTGGAGCGACGTGTCTCCGCTCAGCTTCACCGAGGTTACCGACGGCAACGCCACCGCTGACATCACCATCGGTAGGAAGAGGAATACAGCTTTCAAAATAAAATGCAGACGCACTTTGACTCTTTCAACACCTTTTTAAAATGCTTGTGTGTATGTGTGTGTGTGTGTGTGTCTGTGTGTGTGTGTGTGTGTGTCTGTGTGTGTGTGTGTGTGTGTGTGTGTGTGTGTGTGTGTGTGTGTGTGTGTGCGTGTGTTTGTATGTGGGTGCATTAGGTTTCTACACCTTTAACCACACCGACTGTTGGGCGTCTCCTCTCCACCCGTGTTTCGACGGTCTGAACGGCGAGCTGGCTCACGCCTTCCTGCCGCCACGAGGAGAAATCCACTTTGACAACCACGAGTTCTGGATCCTCGGCAAATCCCGCTTCAGCTGGAAACAAGGTACCGGTACTGCAGTATCAGCTGTGCAGTCACAAAAAAAACTGTCTGTCTCTCTGTCTGTCTGCCTGTCTGTCTGCCTGTCTGTCTATCTGTCTGTCCGTCTCTCTAGATTTTTTAATACCCACCAACTTGGCCAGTGTAATTTTTGGGTAGAAATTGGGTCTATATGATAACCCACCTGGGTTGTATTTGACCCAGTGGGTTATTTTTACTCCAGCAGTTTTCAGAGTGACAGACTGTCATTAACACTAGTGAGTGTGCAGGCATTTGGAAACTTGATAGTAGTAGTACAAGTATTGGAGTACAGGTGTGTGTGTGTCTCTGCAGGCGTGTGGCTCAACGACCTGGTGCAGGTGGCGGCTCATGAGATCGGTCACGCTCTCGGCCTGTGGCACTCCAGAGACCCTCAGGCTCTGATGCATCCCAACGCCACCTACACGGGCCAGAGGAACATCGCCCAGGACGACGTGTGGGGCATCCAGAGGCTCTACGGTAAGCTACGCACCGCTAACGGTCTGTGTGGGGCATCCAGAGGCTCTACGGTAAGCTACGCACCGCTAACGGTCTGTGTGGGGCATCCAGAGGCTCTACGGTAAGCTACGCACCGCTAACGGTCTGTGTGGGGCATCCAGAGGCTCTACGGTAAGCTACACACCGCTAACGGTCTGTGTGGGGCATCCAGAGGCTCTACGGTAAGCTACGCTCCGCTAACGGTCTGTGTGGGGCATCCAGAGGCTCTACGGTAAGCTACGCACCGCTAACGGTCTGTGTGGGGCATCCAGAGGCTCTACGGTAAGCTACGCACCGCTAACGGTCTGTGTGGGGCATCCAGAGGCTCTACGGTAAGCTACGCACCGCTAACGGTCTGTGTGGGGCATCCAGAGGCTCTACGGTAAGCTACGCACCGCTAACGGTCTGTGTCCACGTTGGCGTTTTCTGATGGCAGGGATTTTCTACGTAGCATTGGACCCTGATGTTTAAAAACTTTGTTAGATGAAACGTGACCGTGTGCTTTTGGTTGCAGGTTGTCTGGATAAGAAGCGAGTGTGTGATGCGTGGGCTCGCCTCGGTCTTTGCGAGCGCAGGAAGACCTTCATGAAGAAGAACTGTCCTCGCAGCTGTGACCTGTGCTACGGTGAGAAACATGACTCACTTCCTGTCTTACTGAAACCTGTCTCTCTCTCTCACCGTCTCACTTCCTGTCTTACTGAAACCTGTCTCTCTCTCTCACCGTCTCACTTCCTGTCTTACAAAAACCTGTCTCTCTCTCTCACCGTCTCACTTCCTGTCTTACAAAAACCTGTCTCTCTCTCTCTGCTGTCTCACTTCCTGTCTTGCAGAGCCTCTGGAGACGGTTGCCACGCCAACTCCGCCTCCGGCAAACGTCAAGATCAAGATGGTTCCTCGCGGGAAGGTGGTTGGTTTCCGCTGTGGAACCAAAACCCCCCGCTCGCCGGCAAAAGTCAGGTCAGACGCAATCAGGGAACATATAGACCAGTTTACTATCATATAGACCCAGTTTACTATCATATAGACCCAGTTTACTATCATATAGACCAGTTTACTATCATATAGACTCAGTTTACTATCATATAGACTCAGTTTACTATCATATAGACTCAGTTTACTATCATATAGACCAGTTTACTATCATATAGACTCAGTTTACTATCATATAGACCCAGTTTACTATCATATAGACTCAGTTTACTATCATATAGACTCAGTTTACTATCATATAGACTCAGTTTACTATAATATAGACCCGTTTACTATCATATAGACCAGTTTACTATCATATAGACCAGTTTACTATCATATAGACCAGTTTACTATCATATAGACTCAGTTTACTATCATATAGACTCACTTTACCATCATATAGACCCAGTTTACCATCATATAGACCCGTTTACTATCATATAGACCCAGTTTACCATCATATAGACCCGTTTACTATCATATAGACCCGTTTACTATCATATAGACCCAGTTTACTAACATATAGACCCAGTTTACTATCATATAGACCCAGTTTACTATCATATAGACTCAGTTTACTATCATATAGACCCAGTTTACTATCATATAGACCCGTTTACTATCATATAGACCCAGTTTACTAACATATAGACCCAGTTTACTATCATATAGACCCAGTTTACTATCATATAGACTCAGTTTACTATCATATAGACCCAGTTTACTATCATATAGACCAGTTTACTATCATATAGACCCAGTTTACTATCATATAGACTCAGTTTACTATCATATAGACCAGTTTACTATCATATAGACCCAGTTTACTATCATATAGACCAGTTTACTATCATATAGACCCAGTTTACTATCATATAGACCAGTTTACTATCATATAGACCAGTTTACTATCATATAGACCAGTTTACTATCATATAGACCCGTTTACTATCATATAGACCAGTTTACTATCATATAGACCAGTTTACTATCATATAGACCCAGTTTACTATCATATAGACCAGTTTACTATCATATAGACCAGTTTACTATCATATAGACCAGTTTACTATCATATAGACCCAGTTTACTATCATATAGACCCAGTTTACTATCATATAGACTCCGTTTACTATCATATAGACTCAGTTTACTATCATATAGACTCAGTTTACTATCATATAGACCAGTTTACTATCATATAGATCAGTTTACTATCATATAGACCAGTTTACTATCATATAGACCCAGTTTACTATCATATAGACCAGTTTACTATCATATAGACCCAGTTTACTATCATATAGACCCAGTTTACTATCATATAGACCAGTTTACTATCATATAGACCCAGTTTACTATAATATAGAACAGTTTACTATCATATAGACCAGTTTACTATCATATAGACCCAGTTTACCATCATATAGACCAGTTTACTATCATATAGACTCAGTTTACTATCATATAGACCCAGTTTACTATCATATAGACCAGTTTACTATCATATAGACTCAGTTTACTATCATATAGACTCAGTTTACTATCATATAGACCCAGTTTACTATCATATAGACCAGTTTACTATCATATAGACTCAGTCTACTATCATATAGACTCAGTTTACTATCATATAGACTCAGTTTACTATCATATAGACCCAGTTTACTATCATATAGACCCAGTTTACTATAATATAGACCAGTTTACTATAATATAGACCAGTTTACTATCATATAGACTCAGTTTACTATCGTATAGACTCAGTTTACTATCGTATAGACTCAGTTTACGATCGTATAGACTCAGTTTACTATCGTATAGACTCAGTTTACTATCGTATAGACTCAGTTTACCATCGTATAGACTCAGTTTACCATCGTATAGACTCAGTTTACTATCATATAGACTCAGTTTACTATCGTATAGACTCAGTTTACCATCGTATAGACTCAGTTTACTATCGTATAGACTCAGTTTACTATCGTATAGACTCAGTTTACTATCGTATAGACTCAGTTTACGATCGTATAGACTCAGTTTACTATCGTATAGACTCAGTTTACTATCGTATAGACTCAGTTTACCATCGTATAGACTCAGTTTACCATCGTATAGACCAGTTTACCATCGTATAGACCAGTTTACCATCATATAGACCCAGTTTACCATCATATAGACTCAGTTTACCATCATATAGACCCAGTTTACCATCATATAGACCCAGTTTACCATCATACAGACACATATATACAAAATGGCGTCAAAAAGAGAGGCCTTGTTGACGTCACAGAGCTGCTCGGTTTCTGTCTGTTATAAACGTTGTCAGTACTACCGCAGTGCATTGTGGGATACTGGTGCTGGCGTAGTGTCCGGTGTTTAATCCGGTGTTTACATACTGTAATATTTCACCGGAAATAGTTGCAACTCGCGTGGTATTGGTTTCGTACGAAGGTTTAAGACAGACTAAAAATATAACATACATGTTTATTATTTAATATACTCTATAATAATAATATATCTCTGTTCTTCTTCTGTGTTTGCTGCAGCTGGTATAAAGACGGCGAGCGGATCCTGTCCTCCGTCCCCGGCTACATCGTCCTGAAGGACCGAGACCTCCGCATCGTCGCCAACGAGTTCAACGAGGGCGTTTACACTTGCCGCATCCATCGCCGCGGTGACACCGTGTCCGCTAACTCCTGGTTCATCCGCCTGAAACCGGAGACGCCGTCCAACAGCTGAGGATGCTGGGACGCAGGACGCAGAGACACAGGAAACATTTCACGATAGTTTCTCCCATTTACAGCAGCGGCGTTATGCAAATATTTCTCATCCTAGAAATCTGTTCATCTTTTGGGAAAAACATTGCCAAGGAAACAATGTTGTGGAATTCTTGTGAAAGATGATGATTGGTGGTTCAAGTTGTTATTATTATTATTATACAATAATAAGATAAATCATGACTGTTTTTACACACAGTCTGACAACATTATGGGATGGATCCCTACAGAGATAGACCTTTTAGTTAAAGAGTAAGATCCTTTTAGTTTAACATGAAACAGCCCCGAAATCACCATCACCAAACTACACCAGACTCCATGTAAATAATCATTACATGTCATTTAGCTGACGCTTTTATCCAAAGCGACTTACAATTGCTGTATATGTCAGATGTCGCACGCCTCTGGAGCAAGTAGTGGTTAAGTGTTTTGCTCAGGGACACATTGGTTGATGGATCATGGTGGGAATCGAACCCGGATCTCCCACACCAAAGGCACGTGTCATATCCACTGCACCATCACCACCCGTAATCACTACTTTTAGCGTGTATAGAGCCAGACTCCATGTAAATAATCACTACTTTTAGCGTGTATAGAGCCAGACTCCATGTAAATAATCACTACTTTTAGCGTGTATAGAGCCAGACTCCATGTAAATAATCACTACTTTTAGCGTGTATAGAGCCAGACTCCATGTAAATAATCACTACTTTTAGCGTGTATAGAGCCAGACTCCATGTAAATAATCACTACTTTTAGCGTGTATAGAGTCAGCATATCTCCACATGTAAATGGGTGAATTAAGGGTTAATTCCAACCAGACCAGAGTGGTGATTGTTGGAACAGTGGAAAGATGAACCAAGACGGCTTTTGGTAGTTTTATTTAGTTTCTGTCCACTTTGAATGAAGTGTGTTTTACGATGATAAAAGTCCTGATTATTTACATGGAGTCTGGTGTAGTTTGGTGATTTCTGTAGAGTCCAGGTAGAAACAAATTTACCCTTTAAGGACGTAGTCAAAGTTTGGTACTTATTTTACCCATAATGCATTGCCCTACTTAGTATTTTTGACTTCCTATTAAAACCTGTCAGCTGTTCGTAGTAAACAGATTAAAGATTCCTCCTAAACATTTTTTTACATTTATTAATTAAAAGTGTATCATTTTTTTGGCGCCTGGTTAGCTCACGTATTAGAGCGTGCGCCCATATATAGAGGTTACTCCTCAACGCAGCGGCCGTGGGTTCAACTCCGACCTGCGGCCCGTTGCTGCATGTCATCTGCCCCCCCCCCTCCCCTTTCAAATCTAAACTGTCCTGTACAAATAAAGGCCTAATATGCCCAAAAAATAATCTTTAAAAAAGAAAAGAAAGTGTAACTGTTTTATGTTTTGGGTGTTTGTTACCTTCTTTCCTCATCTGGACCGCCAACGCACCCCCCCCTCCCCCCCCGGTCAGATGGAATTACATCACCTGAGGACCTGTAACCCCCCCCCCCCCCCCCCCCCCCACACACACACACATCTGGGTAAGTGACGCTGCTTTTACCTAAATATTCTGACATTATCTGTAGGTGGGGGGGTGGGGGGGGGGGCAGGTAGAGGCTCATACCCGCGGCGTGTAGAGGGGCTTGAAGAGACAAACATGTTCTAATAATAATAATAATAATAATAATAATGATAATAATCACTGAGACAGCAAACAGAAATCTCCACAATGAAACTTTATTAAGTGAAACAGGAAGTCGAGGCGACGCTGCACACGGTGCAGACACGCCCACAACGACCATAACCTTCTGATTCAAAAGAGCCAATCGCTTTGCTTTCACTGAGGAAGAGGAGGGGCAGGGGAGGGGGGGGAGGAAAAGGGGGGAGGAAGAGGAGATCAGACACAGCTGGAGAGACTCCAGAAAGTTGGAAAAAAAAACATAAATGACGAAAAAAATAAAATAAAAATCGCTTTTTCCCCCCCAACGTTTTTGTGTCACTTTGTGATGACATCATCGAGCTTAAACAACAAAAGCAAAAACATAAAAAAAAAAGATCAAAGATCAGCTGGAATGAAGATGAAGCTCTGAGATCAGGACCCCTCTGATAGGCTGTCATCAGAGGGGGCGGCGCTTCTGACCAATAGAGAGAGGAAGGGGGCGGGGCTTCCGATCAATAGAGAGGGGAATGGGGCGGGGCTTCAGATAAACAGAGAGAAGAAGGCACATGTGCGGCTGTTTCCAGAGACGCGAGAAGGTCGGCGCCAGCGACACGTTCAACCAACACAGATAACGGCAGGAATTCGCCGGGGGGGGGGGGGGGGGGGCTAATGTGCGTGTGGGCGGGGCTAGTGTGGGGGTTGTTTGCTGGTTTGTGTGCAGGGTCGGCTGCCAGAGTTCAGGAATGTTGCGGTGCGTTCAGGGCCGGTGGGAGAGACGCTGACGTGCTGCAGCCTGAAGACGTTGTTTGTGTTTGTCAGCCGCTCGCCGTCGAGGCTCCGCCCCCTGCTGTGACATCACTACATGCCCATCCTGATGCTCTGGATGATCTGGAAGATGGCTGCAGACACACAGAGTCACAACGGTGGTTAGTTACAGACAGAGAGAGAGACAGACAGACAGACAGACAGACAGACAGACAGACAGACAGACAGACAGACAGACAGACAGACAGAGAGAGAGAGACAGACAAAGAGAGAGAGAGAGAGACAGAGACAGAGAGAGGGATGTATTTGATTCATGGGTCAGCTGACTGTTGGACTTTGATCAGAGTGAGACCTCTCTGATCTTTGTCCCGTCTCTGTGTGTGTGTCTCTGTGTGTGTGTGTGTGTCTGTGTGTGTGTCTCTCTGTGTGTGTGTGTGTGTGTGTGTGTGTCTCTCTGTGTGTGTGTGTGTGTGTGTGTGTGTGTGTGTGTGTGTGTCTGTGTGTGTGTCTGTGTGTGTGTGTGTGTGTGTCTCTGTGTGTGTGTGTGTGTGTCTCTGTGTGTGTGTGTGTGTCTCTGTGTGTGTGTGTGTGTGTGTGTGTGTGTGTGTGTGTGTGTCTCTCTGTGTGTGTGTGTGTGTGTGTGTGTGTGTGTGAGGTTATCTCTGTTTTTACTTTATTGATCAGTGATTCTGTCAGAAGTCAGACTGACATTAATGCTGCGTTCCAGACACAATTTTTAGCCCGTAAGTTACGACTTCAAGCCACGACTCACGACTTGGTAGCGTTCCAGGGTTCAGGTTGGGCTACGCTGACGTTGACGTTAGCTAGTGGCTACGCTGACGTTAGCTAGCGGCTACCTAACGTTGACGTTAGCTAGTGGCTACGCTGCCGTTAGCTAGTGGCTACGCTGACGTTGACGTTAGCTAGTGGCTACGCTGACGTTAGCTAGCGGCTACCTAACGTTGACGTTAGCTAGTGGCTACGCTGCCGTTAGCTAGTGGCTACGCTGACGTTGACGTTAGCTAGTGGCTACGCTGACGTTAGCTAGCGGCTACCTAACGTTGACGTTAGCTAGTGGCTACGCTGCCGTTAGCTAGTGGCTACGCTGACGTTGACGTTAGCTAGTGGCTGCGCTGACGTTAGCTAGTGGCTACGCTGACGTTAGCTAGTGGCTACGCTGACGTTGACGTTAGCTAGTGGCTGCGCTGACGTTAGCTAGCGGCTACCTAACGTTGACGTTAGCTAGTGCTAGCTGATACTAGCGATTTCTAGTCAGCGACATATATTGGGCTTTTTAATAAACATAACCTGTAGTAGTACACACTTGTGTGTGTATTGTTTTGATTACAATGTGCGGAATTACTTTACGTTGCATATTTATGTCTATTTATTTCTATTTCACCGGCGTCTGTACAGCATCAACAGGGGGTCGCCATTGTTGTTTATGTGTGTGTGACGTCAACAACTGTAACTGGGAGAACAACGATCTGGTACGAGTTCACGGGTAGTAAGTTACGGGTTGGACCGCCGTTCCAGGGCACTTTCACGGGTAGAAGGTTGTGAAAACACGAGTTACGGGTTGCCTGGAACGCAGCATTACTATGGACCATAAGCCACGCCCCCTCATCTGATTGGCATAAATCACCGATTTTAAATCTTACAGAAATTAGAAGATTGTGTGCAGATATTAATGTGAGTTTCTTTATGTGAGGAAGAAGAGGAGGAGGAAGAGGAAGAAGAGGAGGAAGAGGAAGAAGAGGAGGAGGAAGACTCACCGGATCCACAGACGACGAAGATGAAGAGTGCGAGCAGCCAGGGACCAACTCCTTTATCATCGCTGGCGTTCCTCTGAAACACACAATTACTACGTTAATAATAATAATAATAATTATGTTTGTTTATACACCTCATCATACTCTATTATACACACGCACACACACCTTTTTAAGGATGAGTCAGCGGTTAATGCTTTGTATGTCTGTAACAATTATCACATAATTGTCAATTTTTTTTACACAATCATGGTTACATTCCTGAAATCACCAAACTACACCAGACTCCATGTAAATAATCAGGACTTTTAGCGTGTATAGAGCCAGACTCCATGTAAATAATCAGGACTTTTAGCGTGTATAGAGCCAGACTCCATGTAAATAATCACTACTTTTAGCGTGTATAGAGCCAGACTCCATGTAAATAATCAGGACTTTTAGCGTGTATAGAGCCAGACTCCATGTAAATAATCACTACTTTTAGCGTGTATAGAGCCAAACTCCATGTAAATAA
>CM042430.1:40450482-40482982 GCA_023631565.1 Gymnocephalus cernua
CCGCCGGCACTCAGACACCTGCCGGCCACGCCCAGCGCCAAACTGGTGAGGAAACACACCCGGGTTTCACATCCTGGAAAGAACCGGCCGTAATGTACAGTCCCTCCAGAAAAACGCGGAGTTTTTTCGTGATTGTTGCGGGCAAAAATCCTTGATTATGCGGCACGTTTTCTTAAAAAATGCGATGGAATATGCGGAATATTTATGCAATTTTATGCGATGAAAATGCGGGAACTTGCAAAAATTGCGGGAACTTGCGGGAACTTGGAAAAACTGCGGTTTGATGAAAAAGAGAAAAAAAGTGATTCCCCAACACCGTGTTCTCAGTAGGTGAAATGACGTCACTTCATAACGTTCCCATGGAAAATGGCTGCTCTTGTGTGAAGTAAACGCAACATGTTTCATCTTTCTGCTGAGATATGTGTAGGGTTGGGTATTGTTTTTTTTTTTTCTGATACTGGCGCTAAATCTGTACTTTTAAAACAGTGCCTGAACCGATACTTTTTAAGAAAGTTTAAAAAAAAAGAAGAAACAAGAAGGATCGGCCGACTCAACAACAGTCGGTGACATTAAGAACACGCTGTTTATTACTAAGGCCATATGGTCAAAATTAAATGATTTAATAGTAATGTAATATAACTTATAATAAACAATAACTTATTTCACCAGTAAATTGCTGTTGGACGACAAAAACAGCAACCAGATGGGAAACCAAACAATTACCAGTGTCAGTGAACGCACCGTCTGTGTTTGACATCAGCAGCTGCTGCGCTGCAGAGCAGACTGTTGATATACAGTCACACTTTACACTGTTTAACGTCACCTGTCAGCATGTTAACCTGTTTAATCACGCTGCTAGCTAACGGTAGGCTAACGTTACCTGCTGTCGGTTGTAGTGTAAAGTCAGACACCGAAATCTTCGTTCTTATTCGGTCTCGTTACCGTTTACGTCGGATCCAGGGGCCATTTGGTACCGAGTTTCGGTACACAACCCTAGATATATGTGACTTTTTTACAACGAAAATGCGGGGTTTATGAAATCATGCAAGCCCCGCATATTTTGCGCGGAAATCGGCAATTTATGCGGCGAAAGTGCGGCGTATTTGAAAAAATGCGGCCCCCGCATGAATATGCGGACATCGGCTGATTATGCATTGAATTCTGCGATCACATAATCGCGTTTTTCTGGAGGGACTGAATGTAACCTACAGGACTAATGTTCAGCAGCTGTTGTCTGACAACATTATGGGATGGATCCCTACAGAGGTAGACCTTTTAGTTAAAGAGTAAGATCCTTTTAGTTTAACATGAAACAGCCGCGAAATCACCATCACCAAACTACACCAGACTCCATGTAAATAATCAGGACTTTTAGCGTGTATAGAGCCAGACTCCATGTAAATAATCACTACTTTTAGCGTGTATAGAACCAGACTCCATGTAAATAATCACCACTTTTAGTGTGTATAGAGCCAGACTCCATGTAAATAATCACTACTTTTAGTGTGTATAGAGCCAGACTCCATGTAAATAATCAGGACTTTTAGCGTGTATAGAGCCAGACTCCATGTAAATAATCAGGACTTTTAGCGTGTATAGAACCAGACTCCATGTAAATAATCACCACTTTTAGCGTGTATAGAGCCAGACTTCATGTAAATAATCAGGACTTTTAGCGTGTATAGAGCCAGACTCCATGTAAATAATCACTACTTTTAGCGTGTATAGAGCCAGACTCCATGTAAATAATCACTACTTTTAGCGTGTATAGAGCCAGACTCCATGTAAATAATCACTACTTTTAGCGTGTATAGAGCCAGACTCCATGTAAATAATCACTACTTTTAGCGTGTATAGAGCCAGACTCCATGTAAATAATCAGGACTTTTAGCGTGTATAGAGCCAGACTCCATGTAAATAATCAGGACTTTTAGCGTGTATAGAGCCAGACTCCATGTAAATAATCAGGACTTTTAGCGTGTATAGAGCCAGACTCCATGTAAATAATCACTACTTTTAGCGTGTATAGAGCCAGACTCCATGTAAATAATCACTACTTTTAGCGTGTATAGAGCCAGACTCCATGTAAATAATCACTACTTTTAGCGTGTATAGAGCCAGACTCCATGTAAATAATCACTACTTTTAGCGTGTATAGAGCCAGACTCCATGTAAATAATCAGGACTTTTAGCGTGTATAGAGCCAGCATATCTGTAAATGGGTGAATTAAGGTGTGTGTGTGTGTGTGTGTGTGTGTGTGTGTGTGTGTGTGTGTGTGTGTGTGTGTCAGCACGAGGAGGAGCTTCCCCAGAACCAGCGTCCGGCGGCGCCCGGAGAGAAAAGTCTCTCTAAATCAGCTCTGAAGAACCAGAAGAAACGAGAAGCCAAGAAAGCTGCGAAACAGGTGACTGCTGTCAGCCAATCACACGGCTCCAAACCAGCCGCCAATCACACGTCTTTTACATTATAGTACATATGATGACTAATAATAATAATAATAATAATATTAATCATTATTATTGTTCTGCAGGAGGCGAAGCCTGAACCCGAAGCTCCGTCTGATCCCGCCCATGTCAGCAACAGCCAATCAGAGCCAAGCAGCGGCCAATCAGAGCCGAGCAGCGGCGACCCCGAGACCGACAAGAAGATCAAGAACCTAAAGAAGGTTAATAATCTATTTCATTTAACGGTGAAGTCCCGCCTCCTCCTGTGTCCACCGAGGGACTTTATCTCAGTAACAGACGGGAGAGACTGATAATATACTATATATATTATACAGTGTGTGTGTGTGTGTATATATATATATATATATATATATATATATATATATATATATATATATATATATACACACACACACACACACACAGTGGTGCTTATAAGTTTACATACTCATGCCAAAGTTGACTAAAAAGAGGAATAAAAAAACATCTTTTGGAAATTGATCTTAATACCTTAATTTAAAAAAATTATCTTATGGAAAGTACCCCATGTTAATCTGTGCTGTGATTGGTCAGCGTGTCAGTGAAGTGTTTTGTGTCTTCCAGAAACTGAAAGCCATCGAGGAGCTGAAAGATCAGCAGGCATCTGGAAACGTCCTGCAGAAGAACCAGGTGACACTCAAATACTGCTCAAATACACAAATATACTCAAATACTGCTCAAATATACTCAAATACTGCTCAAGTATACACAAATATACTCAAATATACCCAAATACTGCTCGAATATACACAAATGTACTCAAATATACCCAAATACTGCTCAGAAATACACAATTATACTCAAATACTGCTCAAATATACAGAAATATCTCAAATATACCCAAATACTGCTCAGATATACTCAAATATCCTAGTGTAACCCAGACCACTCTGCTGGTGATGTGATTTTCAGCTCAGGGTGGAAACGTGCATGTTTAATTCTCCTGCTTCTGTTACTAATCTGCAGGAACCAATCACAAACTGGCTCAGGGCGGGTACTTTTCCAAAGTGGCGGGTGGGTTTGCCTTGTGTAGCAGCCCCAGGGGGCGGGTGGGTTGTAAAGCATTCCTCGTAACGGATTGGACAGTTTTTGTCAGAGAATGCTGTTGCTAAGTAACAATAATGCACAATGGAGTCGCGTTACGTTTCTGCTTCATAATAAAAACATTCAAATACCAAAATAACGGAGGACTTTTATTGTGAAGAACTTACAGGAAATGAAACCGCATATTTCCGTCAACCCCAGACTTTTGTGGATATCATCACGATTCTTATGTCACGAGACGATATCATCACGATTCTTATGTCACGAGACGATATCATCACGATTCTTTTGTCACGAGATTATATCATCACGATTCTTATGTCAGGAGACGATATTATTGTGATTCTTATGTCACGAGACGATATCATCACGATTCTTATGTCACGAGATGATATCATCACGATTCTTGTCACGAGATGATATCATCACGATTCTTATGTCACAAGACGATATCATCACGATTCTTATGTCACGAGACGATATCACGATTCTTATGTCACGAGATGATATCACGATTCTTATGTCACGGATGATATCATCACGATTCTTATGTCACGAGACGATATCATCACGATTCTTATGTCACGAGGCGATATCATCACGATTCTTATGTCACGAGATGATATCACGATTCTTATGTCACGAGATGATATCACGATTCTTATGTCAGGAGATGATATCACGATTTTTATGTCACGAGATGATATCATCACGATTCTTATGTCACGAGACGATATCATCACGATTCTTATGTCACGAGATATCATCACGATTCTTATGTCACGAGACGATATCATCACGATTCTTATGTCACGAGACGATATCATCACGATTCTTATGTCACGAGACGATATCATCACGATTCTTATGTCACGAGACGATATCATCACGATTCTTATGTCACGAGATGATATCACGATTCTTATGTCACGAGACGATATCATCACGATTCTTATGTCACGAGACGATATCATCACGATTCTTATGTCACGAGACGATATCATCACGATTCTTATGTCACGAGACGATATCATCACGATTCTTATGTCACGAGACGATATCATCACGATTCTTATGTCACGAGATGATATCACGATTCTTATGTCACGAGACGATATCATCACGATTCTTATGTCACGAGACGATATCGTGATTCTTATGTCACGAGACGATATCATCACGATTCTTATGTCATGAGACGATATCACGATTCTTATGTCCCCCCCAGTACTTACTGTAGGACCTACGCGTTGTCAGAAAATGCAACAATTCCTTCGTTAGTGGATCAACTCGCCTTAAATAAAACACCACGAGTCATCCGAGTCTCATCAAGTGCACCGCCGTACAGCTGGCGACATAATCAGGCTGTCCTGGAGTGAAAATGTTTGGTAACCATGGCAACGTCATCAACTCTGAAGATGGTCAAAGAAACCTTTCCCAGCAACGCCGCCTTCCCATTGGATGTTGAAATCAGCTCCGACACGGCTGCACGACCACCGGAAGTCGTTCATTTCCTGCGTAGATTCACAGACCGCACGCCAACGGGTCCGAACGGGTGCGGTGGGAAAAAAACTCGAGTCCGTTGGTCATCTTGATGCGTTAAAAAAACTGACCTCTCACAACGAGCAACGGACGCTTCCTCTCCGACAGCGTGAGCGGAAGTTAGCGTCGCCATGGTAACGATAAACAAATCTGAATTCTTAACTTTTAACGATATGTTGTCATGTAATTATTTAATTGTCATGATTTCCTAGCTAACGTTATTAGGGCAGTTAACACAATTACTCTCGTTAGCTAATCGCTAGCTAGTTAACGTTAGCTAACGTCTACTCCCGATTTCTACTATTCCCACGCGGTTGTAGTACGGCGTCTGCTGGGGGCGTGTTGCGTATTACGGAGCTGGTTTCAACTGCCAATGGGAAGGCGGCGTTCGCACAATGTATCCACTGCTGGCAGTTAACCTTGGAGATCAAATATGTATTAATAATAAAACAAAGAAAGTATTGAAGTAATTCAAAATATGCTGGTAAAATATACAAGTGGCTGGTAAAATATACAAGTGGCTGGTAGAAATATACAAGTGGCTGGTAGAAATATACAAGTGGCTGGTAAAAATATACAAGTGGCTGGTAAAATATACATGTGGCTGGTAAAAATATACAAGTGGCTGGTAAAATATACAAGTGGCTGGTAAAATATACAAGTGGCTGGTAAAATATACAAGTGGCTGGTAAAATATACAAGTGGCTGGTAAAATATACAAGTGGCTGGTAAAAATATACAAGTGGCTGGTAAAAATATACAAGTGGCTGGTAGAAATATACAAGTGGCTGGTAAAATATACAAGTGGCTGGTAAAAATATACAAGTGGCTGGTAAAAATATACAAGTGGCTGGTAAAATATACAAGTGGCTGGTAAAATATACAAGTGGCTGGTAAAATATACAAGTGGCTGGTAGAAATATACAAGTGGCTGGTAGAAATATACAAGTGGCTGGTAGAAATATACAAGTGGCTGGTAAAAATATACAAGTGGCTGGTAAAATATACAAGTGGCAGGTGAAATATACATGTGGCTGGTAAAAATATACAAGTGGCTGGTAAAATATACAAGTGGCTGGTAAAAATATACATGTGGCTGGTAGAAATATACAAGTGGCTGGTGAACTATACAAGTGGCTGGTAAAAATATACAAGTGGCTGGTGAACTATACAAGTGGCTGGTAAAAATATACAAGTGTCTGGTAAAATATACAAGTGGCTGGTAAAAATATACATGTGGCTGGTAGAAATATACAAGTGGCTGGTGAACTATACAAGTGGCTGGTAAAAATATACAAGTGGCAGGTGAAATATACAAGTGGCTGGTAAAAATATACATGTGGCTGGTAAAAATATACAAGTGGCTGGTAGAACTATACAAGTGGCTGGTAAAATATATATAAGTAGCTGATAAAATTGGGCGTCCACCAGCCAGTGTGACTGCTGGACTGGCTTATCCAGCTGGCGCGCTATTGGCCGGTTTAACACGATGACGATAGAGAAGCGACCAAGCAGCTTCTTGTTTACATTCAACACGGCGGCCACCGAAGCGCAGCGACCCGTTGATGCCGCTGTCGCTGCTACGTCACCCGGATCGCTGCTCTGAATGGTTGAAGGACTATCCAATGGCGTACAGAGTCATCTGAACTACGCCCGTTGGTCCCGCCTCTTGTGCAGAGAGAACACAGAGCAGACTCCCCAGACTGATGGTCAGTCTGAAAACATGGAGCTGGTCTGGTGGTAGACAGGCTACAAATATACAGAAATACACTCAAATATACAGAAATACACTCAAATATACAGAACTATACACAAGTGTGCAACAATGTGATGTTTTCCTTTCTACATTCTTGTAGCTTTAATGTGTGTTGCAGATTAAACACAAACAGATAACTGATCAATAATAACAGATAACTGATCAATAATAACAGATAACTGTTTGTTTTCCTCAGCTGGAGAAGCTTCAGAAGGAGGATCAGCTGCTGAAGGAGCTCGAAGATCTACAGATCAGACAGTAGGGGGCGCTACAGGCCACGCCCCCACCTCACACGCTACAGGCCACGCCCCCACCTCACACGCTACAGGCCACGCCCCCACCGTGCACACACGCACAGAGACACACACACACACACACACACACACACACACACACACTATAACGAGGATTGTGTGTGTGTGTGTGTGTGTGTGTGTGTGTGTGTGTGTGTGTGTGTGTGTGTGTGTGTGTGTGTGTGTGTGTGTGTGTGGCCCTGTTGCTATGCAACATCTGTACAGATGCTGACCAACAGTGTTCCTTTCAGAATAAAAGTAGCTCATTAAAATGAAACTAATAAACTTTGTTATAAAGTCACGTTGTGTCTGTAGTTCTTCTCACGAGACGTTCAGGGACCTCCGTTCCTCTGGGAACTGTTTGCAGTTCTTCTCACGAGACGTTCAGGGACCTCCGTGCGTCTGGGAACTGTCTGAAGTTCTTCTCACGAGACGTTCAGGGACCTCCGTTCCTCTGGGAACTGTCTGTAGTTCTTCTCACGAGACGTTCAGGGACCTCAGTTCCTCTGGGAACTGTCTGCAGTTCTTCTCACGAGACGTTCAGGGACCTCCTGTCTGCAGTTCTTCATGTGTTCAGGCTGGAGAAACTAAAGGATCTCTTACTGTCTTTATCTGCAGCTTTCAGTCACATCTCGGGTTCTCTTCTCAGATTATAAACAGATTCACAAATAATGGAAATAATCTGAAGTTGCAGCTTCATTAAAAAAGTCATAAAAGTTATAAATATTTATAATTGAAATTATTTTATATTTTTTACTAGTTTTTATTGTGAATTATAAAATAAATTGTGTGTGTGTGTGCAGCAGGACGACACGTCACGTTCTCCAGTTGTGTGTGTGTGTATATATATATATATATATATACCCATCATTCACTCTTCATAGCGCACATTACCAGATGGTGTGTGAGGTGTTACCATAGAGACCAAAGATATATAAAAGATGTTCCAGGTGGAACTTCTTTACGTTTCTACGTAAAGTGTCCCCACCATGCGTCGGTTGTGACGTAATACGTATGCGTCGGTTAAGAAGTACTACGCATGCGTCGGTTAAGAAGTACTACCATGAGTACTAAACGCAAACAATTTCTGATCTAGTACCCGTAGACCGGCTGTGACTCCACGTGTGTCGGATATCAACCGGAGGAGAAGTGAAGAAGGTACCGGGCTGTACCGGGACGGAGCGGGTCCTGGAGGTCCGGTCGCTGCGGTGAGACGGAGCGGGTCCTGGAGGTCCGGTCCGTGTGGCGGATTTGCATGAAGTGTTGTGTGAGTGAACATCATGTGAACTAGTCCAGAGGGGGTGAAACGGATCAGATGATGTCCGGAGCACCGGGAGGGAAAAGGCCTTTAAAAGAAAGAACTAGAGGAAGAGTTGGTCTGAATATAGCGAGGATGGAGGGGGGGGGATACAAACAGGAAGTCACCATCTAATCAGAGGGAGACACAGAAAACTGGTCACGTGGAGACTGGTCCAGAAAACTGGTCACGTGGAGACTGGTCCAGAAAACGTTGGGAAAGTTGTTATTGAGTTGGGTCAGGATGGGGGGGGGGGGGTCAGTACCAGCCGGTAAAACTCACCAAGAGACTGGGAGAACAGAATCTGCTCGGTTTATGATTACTACTAGAGTACTGATACTAGAGTACTACTGATACTAGACTACTGATACTAGACTACTGATACTAGAGTACTACTGATACTAGAGTACTACTGATACTAGAGTACTGATACTAGAGTACTACTGATACTAGAGTACTACTGATACTAGAGTACTGATACTAGAGTACTACTGATACTAGACTACTGATACTAGACTACTGATACTAGAGTACTACTGATACTAGAGTACTACTGATACTAGAGTACTACTGATACTAGAGTACTACTGATACTAGAGTACTACTGATACTAGAGTACTGATACATGCAACCATTAAACAGCAGCAATAATAGAGTACTGATATTAGAGTACTGTTACTAGAGTACTACTGCTACTACAGTACTGCTACTAGAGTACTGCTACTAGAGTACTGAGTAGTACTACAGGGGTTTTCCCACCAGAGGGACTTTTGCAGTTCCTAGAACTAAACGTTCCTAGAACCTTTCTTCGTGGTGTTCCCACCAGATACATTTGGGGGTGTTTTAGTTCCTCTGGCTGTATTTGGGGACTTGTTTAGCTCCTCCTCCAGACCGGGGTCTTTTCCCTTTTCATAGGTCTACTTGATTGGTCAAAATTATAAGTCCCGCCCACTGCCGACCCAGATCTTGCAGACAGAGCAATGGGACATTTTTAACAATGTTCACCATCTTATTCATCATTAAAGTCACTTCTGACAACGTTTTAGGAGAGAAATGAACTGTTTAGATTTTGAATATAGTCAGTCTTCTGAGAATCGCTGCCGAACTGACAATTTGCTCCTAACCAGAGTTCAGTTCCCTTTCCTCTGAATGTCACCACTGATCAAGACTTTATTTAATTTAAGATTTACATTTATTGATGTCAAGTGACAAATCCATTGAGTTCTACCATTACAGCGTTAGAAAGACAAGATGAGATCTCCAACTGTCTGGGGGGGGGGGGGGGGGGGGGGCATGTCTGCATGGACTTTAAAAACATCGGAAAAATTGTCGGTAATAAAACTCGTAAAAAGAGACAAAAACATCAAAAGGCTCAAAAGGTTTGAAACAAAAATGACAAAAAAGTGTAAATGTTTTTTGAAAAGGAGCCAAAAATGTTGAATAAGAACTAACACATTTTTTATTATAGTTTTGTATATTAAACCTGACAGATCAGAACAACAATAATAATGTTTCATCTAAACATCCATATTTACATATATAAACAGTCATATTTACATATATAAACATTCATATTTACATATATAAACAGTCATATTTACATATATAAACAGTCATATTTACATATATAAACATTCATATTTACATATATAAACAGTCATATTTACATATATAAACATTCATATTTACATATATAAACAGTCATATTTACATATCTAAACAGTCATATTTACATATATAAACAGTCATATTTACATATATAAACAGTCATATTTATATAAACAGTCATATTTATATATATAAACAGTCATATTTACATATATAAACAGTCATATTTACATATATAAACAGTCATATTTACATATATAAACAGTCATATTTACATATATAAACAGTCATATTTACATATATAAACAGTCATATTTACATATATAAACAGTCATATTTACATATATGAACATCCATATCTATCTCCTGTACCGCTGTAATCAGATTACTTCCCTTTATATTAACAACCATTATTCTGTTTATATCTTTCATATTAATCTGCTGACTCATGTTACTGTTTGCTGCTGATATGAAGTTTAAACTTATTTTATTCAGATCAGATATTATTTCTTAATAAAAAGATGGAACACATTAAGAAGTGAATAGTTGTTTACTATTATTATTATTATTATTATTATTATTATTATTATTATTATGACCCTAAATCTACAGACTCTATCAGACCTGTTGTTTAGTCACACAGACCTTCAGAGGTGATATCTTCAGACTATCCCCAGTGCTAATGCATGGAAACATCTTGTCAGTGAAGGTGGGTGTGAAGGTGTGTATGTGTGTGTTAGTATCAAGATCAGAGAACGACAGCTTTCCTCTGTTCCAGTCCAGAGTCACTCTGATCCTCTGGTGCTGATTCTTAAATGGGAGATCAGTGTCTGAAGCTGGTGGAGAACACGCTGAGTATTCACCTTCATAGAACTCTATTCTCCATAATCCAGACTCTATGTCTCCCTTCCTCTGGACAGACTCTGCTAACACACCCAGTATCCAGTCTGTACTGTCTCCAACCTCGACATCCCAGCTGTGAGTCCCTGAGTTAAAGCCCTCAGAGCCCAGGACAGAGAGGTATCTATCAAGCCTCTCTGGATTATCAGGAAGCTGCTGTCTCTCTCCTCGTCTCACACTGATCAGATCTTCAGACAGGATGAGTCCTGGATGAGCAGTGTTTGGGTCCAGAACCAGAGGAGTGTAGGAGACCATGTCCTTCATCTTGTTCCAGATGTTGAAGCTCAGGTTGCCCAGGTGTTTGGCCTCGTCTATCAGAGCTCCTGAGGGCAGCTGTGGATCCTCCAGCAGGGGGGGCTGCTGGACTCTTTCCACTGCAGCCTTGTAGTTGATCAGGAACGAGACGTCTTCAGCTCTCAGCTGCTCCTCTGTGGCTCTGACTGTGTCTGAAAGAGCTGCTATCTCTCTGCTCAGAGCCTCCATCTCCTCCTTCATCCTCCGACTCTTCTGCTTCTCTTCCTCCCTCAGTGCAGCCATCCTGGCCTCCTCTTCCTCTTCTAGAAACTGGTGAAGCTTCTTAAACTGATCCTTAATCTGCGTCTCTGTGCGTCGGGCCTGGACCTTCAGGTGTTCTGCTGCTTGATCAAACTTCACCATAACTTGTTCCCAAACCTCTATCTTCTGCTTTAAGGGCTTCAGGGCTTCCTGGAGCTCCTCTCGGTGATCCTGAGCAGCCTCATCGATGGGTCTGATTCTGTGGTCGGTGTGTCTCCTTGAATCTCTGCAGACGAGACACACCGGCTGCTGATGGTCCAGACAGAAGAGTTTGAGTTTCTCAGAGTGCAGACTGCAGAGAGCCTCTGAAGCTCTCTGATCTCTCTGCTGTAAGAAACTCTCACACAGCTTCTTTAACTCCAGGTTACGAGGTGGTTCTGGTCTTGAAGATCTTCTCTTACAGACTGGACACTCCCGTGCCTGTTTCTCTGACCACCAGCTCTGCAGACAGTCTCTACAGAAGCTGTGGCTACAGGACAGAACAACAGGATCTCTGAAGACTTCATGACAGACCGAACAGCAGAAATCCTCCTCTGACATAGACGCCATTTTGTCTCTGAAAACAGCAGAAACAGCAGACGTTACAACAGGAAGTCAGTTGTGTTTCCCTCCCTCGCACCCAGGACACGTGTCAGGGCGGTCTGCCAGCAGGCGTTATTTCAACCCAGACCACTAGGGCCGTCCTCGACTAAAGAAACTCTTAGTCGACTAACTCTTCTATGATTTTGTCGACTAATCGATTAGTTGATGTAATCGACAGAGCTGAGCTCTTTGAGAGCTGGTTAAGACTAGAAAAGCTCAATATAAATGTAGTTAATTAACCATCTGGAAAACTGAGTTTCTCTGAAAATAATCCTGCAAAAGCACCACTTTAAATCTCGTGTTCACCAGAAATGTTCTCATAAGCTGCTTGGAAATGAGTAATTAAGCATGAATAAGCACAAAAACTGACTTATCAACTAAAGAAATCTTAGTCGACTAAGACCAAAACCACCGATTAGTCGACTAATCGACTAAGAGGGGAGGGGGGGCAGCCCGCAGCCCGCAGCCCTACAGCCCTACAGACCACCATCTGTTCCTGAACTAACAAAGTAGTTTTGTTGTCTAACGGCGCCGACACACCAACCAGATAACCGTCGTCTGACAGTCTGGCGAGGTCGGTGACCCGAGTCTGGCAAGGTCGGTGACTCGAGTCTGGTCGGTGACTCGAGTCTGGCGAGGTCGGTGACTCGAGTCTGGTCGGCGTGTTCCGTGCCGTTGTCAGGCGGAGGAGCCGTCGGCCTTCATTTGGGACGATTTGACTTGTTGAATCGGAGGGCGGGCAGTCGGACTCAACGACCAATCTGATTGGTGGAGAGCTAACCCTTGACTAGCGAATCAGAGCACTTATGTTAAAACACTTACCGGAAAAGCAGACTGACGTCATGAAGTGACGTATGTACGACACGCCAATCCGTACGCCATTACTGGCGTGTTATCAAGACGCATACTCGCTTTGTGGCGTGTTCATCAACGCCGTTTGGCCTCCGTCGACTTACATTACCTCGTGATTGCGTGTGAGTCGACGCCGTAGCGAGCAGTATGAACGGGGGAACATCAGCGTATGGAGGTCGGTCGGGGGGGGGGGTGGTCAACAACACAGGACTTTCACTTCGTGTCTCACGCGTGACGTTTCCTTTCCACGTTTGTTGTTTTCCTAAACCCAGCGTAGCCTCGCGATAACACGCCACGTGGCTTTAGGAAAGTGGCGTGTATGTTTATGTGAAGTCGTGATGTCACGTTGGGAAATGGCGAGCGCGATGAGCGTGACGACAGTCTCTTAAAATCTGATGAAGACTGATCCGTCCGACGGGCTCTTGTGCCGCCAGTCGGCCCCCCCCCCCCCCCCCGCTGCAGACAGTTGCCTCGGTTACTTTCACTTTGACTCTCAAAGTGTTTTTCAGTCTGCAGCAGATTACAGTTAAAGTATTTCACTTTTCCAGTACTTCTTCAGTACTTCTTCAGTACTTCAGAGCTCCTTCCTGTACCTGTCCCCCCCCCCCCCCCCCCAGGTAAAGTCTCAGCTTTGTAATAAAAGGTAAATCTTACCGTGTGTGTGTCGGTGCGTCTCTTCTCACTGACAGCTCAACAGGAACAGACTGGTTTACCTGGTCTGTCTCAGGTGATGTAATGTCAGGTGTGGAGCTGTTTTATCTTAAAGGGACAGTACACGTGTTATGAAGTGGTTTCATGAGCTACGTCACTACAGTCACAAGCTGAGCAACATCCTGCTGCTAAAAACACACATATCTGTTTAAATGTACACTACATCTGTGTGTGTGTGTGTGTGTGTGTGTGTGTGTGTGTGTGTGTGTGTGTGTGTGTGTGTGTGTGAGGTCCACAGGAAGACCTCTTTAGAGCATTTCATGCTGCGTTTGTTTGTCTTATTTTGAAAGGGTGCAGCAGACAGGAGACAGGAAATGCAACAAAGGTCAAATCAAAGTGTCCACGCGGCGATCAACGTTCACCTCCCACACACCCTGGTGTGTGTGTGTGTGTGTGTGTGTGTGTGTGTGTGTGTCTCTGTGTGTGTGTGTGTCTCTGTGTGTGTCTCTGTGTGTGTGTGTGTGTGTCTCTGTGTGTGTCTCTGTGTGTTTGTGTGTCTCTGTGTGTGTGTGTGTGTGTGTGTGTGTGTGTGTGTGTGTCTGTGTGTGTGTGTGTGTGTGTGATATTAACAGCCGACTTGTTGATGAAGTTTTGATCTCCACAGGTTGAGGTGATGGACGAGCCTCGAGCCGCGGCGGCCAGCGTGTGTGACTCCGCCCCCCTGGTGACCAGCGTGTGTGACTCCGCCCCCCTGGTGACCAGCGTGTGTGACTCCGCCCCCCTGGTGACCAGCGTGTGTGACTCCGCCCCCCTCGTGGCCAGCGTGTGTGACTCCGCCCCCCTCGTGGCCAGCGTGTGTGACTCCGCCCCCCTGCTGTGGAGGGTGGAGGACCTGCGCTCCGTGCGGGCTCGGGGTCTGGTGGGGGCGCTGCTGGGCGCGCTGCCCCGGACGCCGCGCCAGAACGTGCGTCTGGGCCGCCCGCTGCTGCTGCTGCCGGAGGAGGAGCGGCTGCTGACCGAACGCCATGACGCCCCCCCCCGCCGCTGCACCCGCTCATCACCAGGTCAGTCAGGTAACTTACCTGCCGGCGAAATTACGAATCCCACTATGGCAACGCCAAGACCCGCCCTCCAATCACTACTATTGGCCAGGCGTCCAAGGTAACGTGACCCCATTTGTTCAGGTCCTATCCCCTGACCAATCCGCTATCCTAACCTTAACCACTCGAGGTGAAATGCCTAACCCCAACCAATCGAGCTGCTTCGGAGGGCGGGTCTTGGCGTTGCCATAGTGGGATTCGTAATTTTGCTACCTGCCGGTGTAAAGGCTACAGGTGTGTTAGATGTGTTGCTGTGTGTGTGCAGGATGGAGGGGTGGAGCTACAGGTGTGTTAGATGTGTTGCTGTGTGTGTGCAGGATGGGGGGGTGGAGCTACAGGTGCAGCAGTACCAGGAGGCCCAGCAGCGGAGCTACGAGGAGCAGAGTGTCCTCGCTCTGGAGGACAGGAAGTCAGCGCTGCTCCGAGCCATGACGTCATCACCCACAGGTGAGAACCTGGTTCTGGTTCTGGTTCTGGTCCGGTCAGGGTTGCTCGCTCGGTGCTGCTTTTTTCTGACTTTTTTGTCACCTTTCCGTTTGTTTTGTATATTTTCTGAATACATTTGCTCTGCGGCCAGTTCTCAATGTATGTGACTAATATGACTACAGCTGTCTCAGGACTAATAGAAACATGTATAAAACTAAAAGATGCAGCCCAACAGACACGACTATACCACGGATAAGTAATGACATCACAAAGCTCATGAAGAAGAGAGATTTGGCTCTGAAAAAATCATTAGGCTCAAAAATGAATACTGATCTGTTAATTTACAAAAGTTTAATAAAGTGGTACTAGAACTACGTAAAGCAAAGGCTTCCTACTATACTCAACTTGCTAAGGGCCAGAACAACTCCATCTGGAGACACTTAGCCAGTCTGACTAATAAAGACAATAAACACAGAGGGATGAAGGAACTCATCATAAATGGAAAGAACAGCAATAATAATGCCGTTATGGATGATGAATTAAACTCATATTTTGTGCAATCGGTAGAAGAACTAACAACAGATTTAGTGTCTGTAGATTTCAGTTATCAGACTGGAGTGTCTGCTGCAGATTCCTTTAACATTGCAGAAGTTATTGATAAATTGTCCAATTCCAAATCAAATGACATTTATATGATGAATAGTTGCTTTTTAAAAACTCTAGAACTGTGTTAGTTAAGCCACGGACACGTCTGGTTAATCTTTCTATAAGAACCTGTACATCTCCTATAGGATGGAACAGAGCAGTCCTCCAGTATTTAAATCAGGAAGTCAGGACTCTGTGTGGAACTATCGTCCCATATCTAGTTCGCCTATTTTATCTAAAGTAATTGAGAAAGTTGTATCGGCACAACTGGTTGACCGTAGGGCTGTGACGGTATGGGATTGTTTCTTACCGCGGTGATGAAGCAACAGGAATCGCGATTTGGCGGTTAACCGACACCCCCCCCCCCCCCCCCCCCCACACACACACACACACACACACACACACAAAATCCCCCGGCGGCCGCGTCACACACTCAAGAACGCATGCAGGTTACGTAGTATCTGGAGCTGCCTAAGCGAATTTCTCCAGCTCGGGATCAATAAAATCTCATCTTGATCATGAAAATGGGCAGCAGGAAATCAGAGCTTTGATTGGCGTTTCCATGAGTTTTGCCCAGTTATTTACAGTAACTGTAATATATAATATAATATTTTATATTTCGTTATTTCGTTTCGTATTCACTTTGAAAATGTATAATTATTACATCATAAACATATTAACAATAATATGAATTAACATTTATTTATAGATTAATTAGTTTAATATGAACGGTTTTGTCACCGTTTGCAACCTTTGATTGTGTAGAATAAATTGTTCAAAGTTTCAAGTTGCGTTTGGACGAGTGCGTTTATATCCACGGACTATTACCTGAAAAACAACCTCTAAAGAAAGAAGAATCGGAGTTTAGAACAACTCACCAGAACTAAGCGGTGTTGGGGCAGGTTGTGCTCGACTGGGAGAAAGACCCCCATGGCTCGGGCAGTGCCGTCCTTTTCTGACTTCATCGAATTTGTGACGGCTAAATGTAGATTATGGCCAAAGCAATTTAGCCATGTCCAGCAAGCTTTCGGACCGCAGCCACAATATTTGCTCCATTGTCCGTGGTAATACAGACCAGTTTCCTCTGGTCCAGGGACCACTCTTGGAAGGAGGACCTGAGGGCTTCCGCCAGGTTGTCACCCGTGTGGCTTTCTGGCGTGAACACAGTCTCCAGGCACTTTGATTTTAGTTCCCAGTTTGCGCTGAGATAACGTATGGTCAGGCTCATGTATGGCATCATGTTTACGCTTGACCACATATCAGTTGTCACTGAGAAATAATCAACGTCTTCGTGGCCATTTTTTTAATAACGTCAGCTAGCGCTGTCAACGGTTATTGCCTATACCATATGAAGTGATAGCTATTAACTTGCAATTACAATCTAACTCCAACTGTTTACGTTATGCTATTGTCTTTTATGCCCGTGTTTGTGTGTATTTAATTTAACATTATCTGTAAACATTACAAGTCCTGAAACCTGGCTAGCAGTTAATTAAAAATCAGACACACACAAAAACAATCCCCCATATGTTTAATGGACTGTCCCTCCCTTGGGCAGGAAGCAGGTTTTCCCCCAGAAGCCCTTGAACATAGGACTCGCGGAAAAAGTAAATTTATAAGCAAAGATTAATGTGTTTATAGTTCAAATCACACACCATATGCAGTCCTGTAACTTTCAGCAAAAAAAATAAAAAATCATGTGCGGTGATGACCTCACACCGCGGTAGGCACCTCATTAATGCGGTATTGCGGTGATGCGGTTATGGTCACACCCCTAGTTGACGGTTTAGAAACCAGTCAGTTCCTCCACCCGCAGCAGTTTGGTTTCAGATCGGGTTATTCAGCTGAAATTGCTAACTGCTGTTTTATTGAACATGTGAAGAAGTCCCTGGATAGGGGGGGGGGGGGGGGGGGGGGAGCTGTATCTCTTGACCTTAAAAAGGCTTTCGACACAATCCACCATAGCCTGCTGTTAACTGAAACGTCATCGTTTAATTCCTCAACTGATGCGGTACATTGGTTTGCATCTTATCTTCAAGCTGGAGTACAGCGTGTTAAAGTAGGCCAGGAAAAATCATCACTATTGAACACTACAATGGGCGTACCACAGGGCTCCATACTGGGTCCTTTGCTGTTCAGTCTTTATATAAATGACTTGCCACTGAGCTGTCCAGGCGCCAGCTTCCAGCTCCATGCAGATGATGCAGTTCTTTATGTAGCTGCTAAGTCACCAGAGCCGGCTGCTGAAGTACTATCAGACGGCGGATGTGGCTCAATGGTAGAGTGCTTACCTGCCAATCGGAAGGTTGGTGGTTCGATCCTCGTCCCTGCAGTCCCATGTCGAAGTGTCCTTGGGCAAGACACTGAAGCCCAAGTTGCCTGCTTATGAGCAAGTGGCGCCTTGTACAGCAGACACAGTGTGTGAATTACCTGTAGCATCCCTGTTACTGCAGGACCAGCTCCGCCCAGACAGCCGGGTCTGTTCAGAGCTGCAGGCTGTGGAACCTGTTACCATCGGACATTAAGGACGCATCGCACCTGAAAAAGGTCACGTCCAGGGTTAAGCTGTGGCTAAAGACAAACCAAATCTGTAACCATTTCTAACTATTGTTACTATTAATGACTATTTTTTGGGTGGGTGTGTGTTTAAAGAAATGTGAGTGAGTGTAGCTATAAACTCTATATGCATCGCAGCAGTTGCAGGCTTTGTATTGTAACTATGGTGATTGTATGGTCCCTGTTAAATAAACACATACATTACATCACCATAGACAGGTAAAGAACTGGACCAGCAGGTCCCGCTGGTCTGGACCGAGACCAGTGAGGTCACTTCCCTGGTGATGGCTGAGCGTTACTGCGCAGCCTCAAACTGAGCTTGATGACGTAGATGTGACGTGAGCAGCGTGTCGGCCATGTGTCAAAGTGACGCCAGAATGAATGGCAGCCAATGGGATGCTAACGGGGGGGATGGCGAGGTGGCATCAAACTGGCGCCATAGGAGCTACACTCTGAGGAGGCAGACTTGGTGCAAACAGGCCATGATCCTGATCCTCATCCTGATCCTATTTCCTGTTCCTCTTCCTGATCCTGTTTCCTGTTCCTCTTCCTCTTCCTGATCCTGATCCTGATCCCTGTTTTCTGTTTCTTGATCCTGATCATGATCCCTGATCCCTGATCCTGATCCTGATCCTGGTCCTGTAGAGTCCAGAGACGAGTCCCTGCGGCGCCGTCTGGCGGCGTTGGAAAGCAGCTTCTCCTTTCCGCGCTCGGCGATGGCGGTGCAGCTCAGCACGGCGAGGGTGGGGCTTTCATACTGCGCCAACGCCGGGGACTTCCTGCGGGCCGACCGGCCAATCAGAGCGCAGGATGAGCCGCGCCGCGCCGCCAGGTACCAGGTGTTCAGAGACCTGAGGGGGCGGGGCTTCTACCTCACCTCTGCCGGGAAGTTCGGAGGAGACTTCCTGGTTTATCCAGGTCAGTTTATATTATATTATGTTATATTATATTATATTATAATATATTTATATTATATTATATTATGATATATTTATATTATATTATATTTATATTATATTATATTATGATATATTTATATTTATATTATATTTATATTATATTTATATTATATTTATATTATTTTATTTTATATATGTTATATTTATATTATATTATAAACAAGCCATGTTTCCATCCACACGTTTTTATCTGAATTAAGTGATATTGAATAAAAAATGTAAACAGTCAAATCTGATTGAATTTGATGAATATGGACTCCAATGAAACACGTGTCTCTGTTCTCCAGGTGACCCTCTCTCTACCTGTCTCTCTCTACCTGTCCTGTCTCTCTGTTCTCCAGGTGACCCTCTCCGTTTCCACGCCCACTTCATAGCCGTGTGCGTGTCTCTGGACGAGTCTCTGTGTCTGCTGGACGTCCTCGCCGTGTCCCGTCTGGGCTCCAACGTCAAGAAGACGGTGCTGCTGTGTTCGCCGGGGCCGAACGGCCACGTGGCGTACACCTCGCTGCAGTGGAGCGGCATGGTGTAGAGCCTGGACCCGTCCAGGGGCAGGACCAGGACCCTGCCGGGGCCGGACGGCCGCGTGGCGTACACCTCGCTGCAGTGGAGCGGCATGGTGTAGAGCCTGGACCCGTCCAGGGGCTGGACCAGGACCCTGCCGGGCCCCCGGGCCCCGGGTTTAGACCCCCGGACTGAAGACAAACATGGATGTTGAGAGGAGGATCGTGTTGCTGGGTCGTTGGGCCGGTACCACATCTCGGCCATCTTAAATGCTATCAAACTTTAGATTGTTCTTCAACAACATGGCGAAGGTTGGCCACTAGGGGGCGCTACAGATGCAAAAGATTATATCTCACGAAAGCCTCATCCGATTTTTAGGAAACTTAAAGGGTACCATCAGGGCCACGCCTACAGCGGGGTACTGACCGGTCAAAGGGGGCGTGGCCTATGGAACACCCACAAAATGACATTGGTGCCATTACAGCGCATGTATAACATGAATGTAAATGGGAAGTTCGGCCATGCAGCTCGGGTTGCCTACTCGCCGTCATGCTTTAGGTTCAGCTTTCGCCATGTGTCCGAGATCAACAACTTCTGAACCAAAGAAAAGGAACTTAAAGAGGAACTTTGTTTCTGCCACCAGGACTCTCTGTCTCCATGTTTCTGATGGAACTACAATCTGAAACTGGTCCAGTATTAAACCAGAACCAGCTGTAATGTAACCTACAGGACTAATGTTCAGCAGCAGTTAGTCCACTAAAAGTTCTGTTGTTGCTGCTGACAGACTCAGATTATTATTCTAAGAGTCTGACAACATTATGGGATGGATTCCTACAGAGATAGACCTTTTAGTTAAAGAGTAAGATCCTTTTAGTTTAACATGAAATAGGACCTGAAATCACCATCACCAAACTACACCAGACTCCATGTAAATAATCAGGACTTTTATCATCGTAAAACTCACTTCATTCAAAGTGGACAGAAACTAAATAAAACTACCAAAAGCCGTCTTGGTTCATCTTTCCACTGTTCCAACAATCACCACTCTGGTCTGGTTGGAATAAACCCTTAATTCACCCATTTACATGTGGAGATATGCTGGATATATACACGCTAAAAGTCCTGATTATTTACATGGAGTCTGGCTCTATACACGCTAAAAGTCCTGATTATTTACATGGAGTCTGGCTCTATACACGCTAAAAGTCTTGATTATTTACATGGAGTCTGGTGGGTTGGTGGTACTCTGATACTCTGTCTTCTTGCTGATGTCCAGAAATAAAGATGGAGCCGATAAAAACTGACTCTCCCGTTTATTATTGTCCTGAAAGAGTGAAAGTCGTCAGAAACAGCAGAGTGGAGTTAAGTAAGGGATAACCAGCGAGAGGCGGGGCAATAAACAGTCTGATATGACCAAGAGTTGAGTACCTGGAGGTGATTATCCAGGTTATTCTACTTCTTGCTGCCAACATAATAAAACAATTCAAATACTTTAATAATTCTGCTTTTTCTTATTCGTATTGCACGCTTATTAAATGTAAACGCTGTTTGAGTTCATCTCCCTCAAAAAGTAGTCAGAATACGGTGAATGACGTTAGCTCAGCTGTAGCTAAGTAGTTTCTATAGCAACCACACAAGGCTGCATGTGACCACTAGTTTAACTCTCTGTCCTGCAGGCGTCCGGGTCAGTCGTCACCGTCAGTCTCTCCTTCTGGGGGCTCGTCCACTCGCTGAAAACCTCGATAGCAAAGGCAGTCGCCTTCTCCTGTTTGATTCCAGGGCCGTCTTCCCCCGCACGCAGCTCCTCATCTGGCAGATCTGGAAACAGGAAGCCTACCCTTGTACCCGGGTACTACCCTGGTACTACCCTGGTGCACTGGTACTACCCTGGTACTACCCTGGTACCCTCGTCTTTTTCTGTTGTCATTCTGTCGTCCTCGCCTCTTTAACCAGTCCTCAAATGTCTTCCTCCAAATATATTAAAATTGACAGTGAATTCGTCCATTTTTTAAACCCTGTAGCTAATGTTTAGAACTACGGTGAATAACGTTAGGAACTGTAGCTAAGGTTAATTAGTTTCTATAGCAACCACACAAGGCTGCATCTGATCGCTAACGCTAGTTTAATAACGTAGCTGCTACATAAACTACGTATCGACTGACCCTCCGATAGAGTTCACACACGCTTTAGAAACTTTTTAAACAACGGACCTCATGTTTGAAAAATAAATACAAGCGGCGTATTGATCTACTATTGATGACGCTGTGCTCAGTCAGCGGGCAACCTGCCGGGTTAATGCTCCCAGCCAATCAGAATCAAGCATTCTTAAACCAAGTAGAATAATGAGTAATAATTAACAGTTAAACACACATTTTTCTGTTATCACTATTTTTGAGAGTTCTGAAAGTTATCAGGAACTTTAATGAGTTCAATAATTAAAACGTTTAATGAGAAGTTCTTCACAGATCCAGTCTGTCAGGTGACGTGTTGCTGCCTGCTGATTGGACGATCTCTCCCTGTCATGTGATCAGTAGAAGGGGCACTTGCTTCAGTAGAAGGGGCGGGGCTTTCGTAGAAGGGGCGGGGCTTCAGTAGAAGGGGGCGGCGCCGCTCCAGTCGACGGCGGCTCCGACCCACTTGGTCCTGATGGTCATCTCCAGAGACGGGAACCTTTTCTCCGGGTCGCCGTCTGCCGGCGCCTCCCAGTGGTGAGAGTGAGTATCTGCACACATAAAGTACAAGGTAATAATACTACAGAAAGACAGACAGACAGACAGACAGACTCAATCACACACACACGGGGTGTCTCACGCTGCAGCTCGACCTGGAAGACCTCTGGGACACTGAGACATCTTATTGTGTGTAAAAGTTAAACAGAAAGACCTCAAACACATCACAGTAACTTTATGCTTTTATTGTGAAAAGAGACAGAACTCAAAACTAAACATGACACAAGTCAACGATCACAGCTTCCATCTTTAAAGGACAGGAAGTGGAGGAAGTTTACAATGTTCACCAGGAATTTGTTCAATCATTCTGAATTATTTTATACAAAGTTCATTCATTAGTTCATAACAATAGGCTGAAATATTTCTGTAAGTGTGATCCTGTACAGACTCAACTGATCAGCAGTGAGAACCAGGAGGAGACTTTGAGGAACCAGAACTAGGAGGAGACTCTCCGTCCTACACACAACACAGAGACACAGGAACCAGGACCTCTGATCCCTGCTGGTTGCTAAGGAGAGATTTGTATGCAATGGAATTTTTATCAGCTTGATTTAAATGCTGCCAAAATGTAGTTGACCTTTTTTGGATTGTAATTTTCAGAGGGAATATACCGAGTTCTGCTCTGCATGCATTGTTTGGGGTGTTTGGGCGAACTTTTAGAATCATTTTACAGAATTCCAATTGTAATTCTACAGTGGGAGTTTTATCCCAGTTTTTAAATTCTGGTTTCGAGATCGGGCCCCAAACTTCGCTTCCCTATAGCGATATTGGTGTTATTAGAAAATTGTAGATTTTTAGCCAAATTCGCGCAGGGATATTTGTTTTACGAAATTTGCATTTGATTGCATACAAAGCTCTCCGAGCTTTATTACTTAGTGTGTTTATGGCCAGGTTGAAACTCCCTGATGCTCTAATTTCAACCCCTAAGTAATGATAGGAAGCCTTTTGTTCTAGTCTGGTGTTTCCCAGAGTGAAGTTGTACCTCTGGCCATTTCCCTGAGATCTGGCTCTCCTCTGAAATACCATAACACTGGTCTTTTTCAGATTGACTGTCGGTGCCCATTTCTGACAGTACTGGTCTAGGACGGACAGGCTCTGTTGTAGACCCTCTCCTGTTGGGGACAACAGAACCAGATCATCGGCGTAGAGCAGGAACTTGATGTTGCTATGGTGAAGTGTGAGACCTGGGGCTGCAGATTGTTCCAGCATCGTTACTAGTTCATTGATGTAAATGTTAAACAGTGTTGGACTCAAACTGCATCCCTGTCTCACTCCACGCCCTTGTTGGAAGAATTCTCTTCTTTTGGAGCCAAGTTTTACTGCACATTTATTTCCCGTGTACAGTGATTTAATAATGTCATAGACTTTACCCCCTATACCGCTTTCAATAAGTTTATAAAAAAGCCCATCATGCCATATTGAGTCACATGCTTTTTTAAAGTCTATAAAACATGCAAATATTTTCCCATTTTTAATTTTGGTGTAGTTTTTAATAAGGGTGTGCAGAGTGTAAATGTGGTCTGATGTTCGATATTTCTGTAAAAAGCCAAAAGCCAAAGGACAGTATTCTGGCATTAATAATACTGCAGAAAACCTTCCCCAGACTACTGTTCACACAAATGCCTCTGTAATTGTTAGGGTCCAATCTGTCGCCATTTTTGAAAATAGGGGAGATGAGTCCGTGGTTCCAGATCTCAGGGAAATAACCAGACACCAGAACAAGGTTGACCAGCTTGTGGAGGGCTGATTGCAGTGGAGGGCTGCTGTGCTTCAGCATCTCAGCGCAGATGCTGTCCACTCCACCAGTCTCTCCAGCCTCCAGAGCCTGCAGTTGGCTCTGTGTTTCCATCAGGGTTATTTCTGTGTCTGGGGGGGTTTGGTAGTCTTTTACCTTTTCCTCTAAATGGTGAAGATTTTCAACTACTGAGTGGTGTTGGGGGGTGATTGCACCATAATCAATATTCTTATACAAAGATTCAAAGTCATTTTTCCAGATCAAACCATTTTGTATTGTTAATGTATCTTTAGTTTGTCTTGGACTGAATTTATTCCACAGATTCCAGAAGAAGTTTTGGTCAATGGCTTCTTCTATTTTGTTAAGTTCTTCAGATGTGTGAAGCTCTTTTTTCTTATTGATTAGTTTTTTGTTAAATTCTTCAGATGTGTGAAGCTCTTTTTTCTTATTGATTAGTTTTTTGTTAAATTCTTCAGATGTGTGAATCTCTTTTTTCTTATTGATTAGTATTTTGTTAAATTCTTCAGATGTGTGAAGCTCTTTTTTCTTATTGATTAGTTTTTTGTTAAATTTTTCAGATGTGTGAAGCTCTTTTTTCTTATTGATTAGTTTTTTGTTAAATTCTTCAGATGTGTGAAGCTCTTTTTTCTTATTGATTAGTTTTTTGTTAAATTTTTCAGATGTGTGAAGCTCTTTTTTCTTATTGATTAGTTTTTTGTTAAATTCTTCAGATGTGTGAAGCTCTTTTTTCTTATTGATTAGTTTTTTGTTAAATTCTTCAGATGTGTGAAGCTCTTTTTTCTTATTGATTAGTTTTTTGTTAAATTCTTCAGATGTGTGAAGCTCTTTTTTCTTATTGATTAGTTTTTTGTTAAATTTTTCAGATGTGTGAAGCTCTTTTTTCTTATTGATTAGTTTTTTGTTAAATTCTTCAGATGTGTGAAGCTCTTTTTTCTTATTGATTAGTTTTTTGTTAAATTCTTCAGATGTGTGAATCTCTTTTTTCTTATTGATTAGTATTTTGTTAAATTCTTCAGATGTGTGAAGCTCTTTTTTCTTATTGATTAGTTTTTTGTTAAATTCTTCAGATGTGTGAAGCTCTTTTTTCTTATTGATTAGTTTTTTGTTAAATTTTTCAGATGTGTGAAGCTCTTTTTTCTTATTGATTAGTTTTTTGTTAAATTCTTCAGATGTGTGAATCTCTTTTTTCTTATTGATTAGTATTTTGTTAAATTCTTCAGATGTGTGAAGCTCTTTTTTCTTATTGATTAGTTTTTTGTTAAATTTTTCAGATGTGTGAAGCTCTTTTTTCTTATTGATTAGTTTTTTGTTAAATTCTTCAGATGTGTGAAGCTCTTTTTTCTTATTGATTAGTTTTTTGTTAAATTTTTCAGATGTGTGAAGCTCTTTTTTCTTATTGATTAGTTTTTTGTTAAATTCTTCAGATGTGTGAATCTCTTTTTTCTTATTGATTAGTTTTTTGTTAAATTTTTCAGATGTGTGAAGCTCTTTTTTCTTAATGATTAGTTTTTTGTTAAATTCTTCAGATGTGTGAAGCTCTTTTTTCTTATTGATTAGTTTTTTGTTAAATTTTTCAGATGTGTGAAGCTCTTTTTTCTTATTGATTAGTTTTTTGTTAAATTCTTCAGATGTGTGAAGCTCTTTTTTCTTATTGATTAGTTTTTTGTTAAATTCTTCAGATGTGTGAATCTCTTTTTTCTTATTGATTAGTTTTTTGTTAAATTCTTCAGATGTGTGAATCTCTTTTTTCTTATTGATTAGTTTTTTGTTAAATTTTTCAGATGTGTGAAGCTCTTTTTTCTTAATGATTAGTTTTTTGTTAAATTCTTCAGATGTGTGAAGCTCTTTTTTCTTATTGATTAGTTTTTTGTGAAATTCTTCAGATGTGTGAAGCTCTTTTTTCTTATTGATTAGTTTTTTGTGAAATTCTTCAGATGTGTGAAGCTCTTTTTTCTTATTGATTAATTTTTTGTTAAATTCTTCAGATGTGTGAAGCTCTTTTTTCTTATTGATTAGTATTTTGTTAAGTTCTTCAGATGTGTGAAGCTCTTTTTTCTTATTGATTCGTTTGTTGTTAAATTCTTCAGATGTGTGAAGCTCTTTTTTCTGATTGATTAGTTTTTTGTTAAATTGTTCAGATGTGTGAAGCTCTTTTTTGTTATTGATTAGTATTTTGTTAAATTCTTCAGATGTGTGAAGCTCTTTTTTCTTATTGATTAGTTTTTTGTTAAATTTTTCAGATGTGTGAATCTCTTTTTTCTTATTGTTTAGTTTTTTGTTACATTTTTCAGATGTGTGAATCTCTTTTTTCTTATTGATTAGTTTTTTGTTAAATTTTTCAGATGTGTGAATCTCTTTTTTCTTGTTGATTAGTATTTTGTAGTATTTTAGTGCCTGATGGTACTGGACCCATATTTGACTCTCATGGGGTTCTCTGTGTTTTTGGTTAGATAATGATCTTTGTTGTTTTCTAGCGTAAATACATTCATTATCATACCATTTGTCTTTTGAAGGCTTGTGTTTTGTTATTTTGTTACTATAGTTAATTTTTTTTTTGATATTTGATTTTGTAGCTAATTCATCAAATATATTGTTTAAGTGCTGTGTAGCCAAATTTAGAAATACATTCATGCTCTCTCTCTTTCTTTCTTTCTCTCTCTCTCTCTCTGTCTCTTTCTTTCTCTCTCTGTCTCTCTCTCTCTTTCTCTCTTCCACCAAGCTGAACATTTTCTCTTGCAGCTCATTCAGCTCTCTTAAGGTGAATGTAAATGGGAACTGGATGTCCTGGTTGGCTTTGCCTTCAGCCCAGTCCAGAGTGAAAGCAGAAATATCTGAAAACATAAAACAATGAAATCAATGAGGGGTTGTTGCAGTTAATATTTGTACACATTTCTGTTTTCCTGAAATCTATTTAAGAGATTAACTTATTTAAAATAACTATTCCTCAACAACAACGTATATGTTGTGTGTCCAAGTCATGCATCCATGAACTCTGTGGTCTCCAGAGAAACCAGAAGGTGTATGACCAAGGTGATTAACCAGAAGAGTAAAAAAAAAACTGGATTGTCTGACTTTGTTTCATCAACTTTTGTTTTTGGAGACACTTTACATTTTATGTCTGTGGTAGATGTGTGTTTGGTAGCTTGTTCTGTTGTAAGCACAATATATACGTCTATCTTTGTAGATAAGAGGGAGACATTGGCTACAAAGCTAATGTTTGTTGAAAGTTTCGTGATATGTTTGATTTTTTGTTACATCCGTTTTCTAAATAATAATATTATGACTTACCTGCAGGTTCTGGTTCTGATAAATTCTTCACTAGCTCATTGTGATTCATCTTCACTAAAACTATTCTGGTCACTTTAATGGTGTTCATACTGTAGGTCGAGAACATCTGGTCCACTGTCTTCACCCTGTTTACATTCTCCAGTTTGCTTTTTCGGATTGCTGGGAAGTCTTCAAGGGCCCCTTTCTGCTGCAGGTGCCACTTAAATTTTTCGAAGTCCTCAGCTCCCAAATCTTCTAAAGTTCCTAAGATGACCTCTTGAGGCGTCTCCATCTTTGGAACCTGCAAAGATCCAAAAGATATCAAAAGAACATTGTCAATTCATAGAATTTTTGGGGGGGTTCAAAATACTTACATTATCAAAATACTATAGTTATAGACCAGTTTTGTAAATGCAGTTAATTAGTTTTAAGTAGAAGCAGACATGTTGATGTAGAAATCTGTGCACATACAACTCAATAACTCAAGAACATGGATTCATGAACCCAGAATATGTATCAATAAATGTTGCATTCCTCTGACCTTAAAGTAAAGCAGTGGTCAAAAGTACAACATGATGTGAACCAATATTTTTTGATCAATGCTACATAGTAGATACAGTATATAATATAGTTCCCCAATCACCCCATCCTGAGAGGTAATTTTCCTTCCTCCAAGCTCAGGTCCTCTACCGAAGGCCTGGCAGACTGAGGGTCCTGCGCAGTATCTTAGCTATTCCTAGGACTGCGCTCTTCTGGACAGAGATCTCAGATATTGTTCCTGGAATTTTCTTGAGCCACTGTCCCAGTTTGGGGGTTACAGAGAACCACTGTTGCCTTTGGTTTACACATCTTTTCTAGATCTTCTCTAAGCCCTTGGTATTTACCAGGCTTCTGTGTTCCTTCTTCCTGATGTTGCTGTTGCTTGGGATTGCTACATTTATCACAACTGCCTTTTTCTGCTGTTTGTTGACCACCACAATGTCCAGTTGGTTAGCCATTATCATTTTACCAGTCTGGATCTGGAAGTCCCACAGGATATTAGCTCTTTCATTCAGACACCATTGGAGGAGCCTCCCACTTTGACCATAGGACTTTCAGCCCATACTTGGCACAGACGTTGCTGTAAATTATGCCAGCCACTTGGTTAACGGTGCTCATGTATGGCACACCTGTTACGTGCTGGACTGTCTCAGGGTCGCGTTTACCCTGCCTGCCCCTGGGGTCCTGTCTGGTATGGTAGACCCCACCCTCTATTGATCTTGTGCTCGTTGTTTGTTTTTGTGCCTCCATGATAAGCGCCTCTGTGCTATCTTTCAGACCAGCCTTTTCCAGGGACTGGTATGATTTCTCAATATCAGCCACTTCTTCTACAGTACAGAAGTTCTTCTACAGTTCTTCTAGTGGTACATGACATGCAGGGGTTTCCCTGTCCATGATGGTTCCCTTTCTCCCTCTGCCTCTTAATCACCAGGTTTCTGCTACCTGAGATATTCACTTCAGTCACAGCAGGTCATCACTTGGCCATCGTCTTGATGTACTCCTGGATCGTTGTTGTTTCATCCTGTATAGTGGCTCTGATGCTCACTAGTCCTCCACCACCCTCCTTCCGCTTGGTGTATAATCTCAGGTTGCTAGACTCCATGCATTGTGAAGAGCATTCTTGTGTTGATATCAGTGGCCACTATCTCTTTCTTTGGCCAGGTTATTATACCAGTATCAGATACCAGGTATCTTATGACCAGCAGTGTGTATGTGTTTGCAATGATAGGTCGCTGCATGCCATCGTAGTCGCAGTCGTGACGTCAATGGTGTTTACCCAGTAAATGACTGGAAAACGTGTATGTTTGTCAATAAAGGAGCAGGTTGAACTTTCTTAATTATTGCCGTTTATGACAGTGTTGAGGGCACAGACCTTGTTTTTTCCATTCAGCTGACTCCTCAGGACTTGCCATACCCTTAGAGTCCACCAGGTGTTCTGGCTCGCCATGGCTGCCACCAGCAATCACGACCTTGTGATTCTGCAGCACATCGGAGAGCGTTCCAGGTACATTTTTGATGGAGCCACAAGGCATTCTACATGCCTGGCAGGGAGTGGAAGGGCTAGGGCATCTGGTCAATTTTCAAAATAAACCACCCACTAAATGAGTCAAATATAACAACTTAATGCTTCCACACAAAGCACATTGCTATTGGCAATTGAGTGACAACTTTTGTTTTGAACGATGGTTCCCCTACCAGATTGTTCCAGTTCCGCAGGATGTCCGTCACTTTTCACTTTCTTTGTGCTTACATTCAAATAATCGATGAACAGCAACCGGAACATCTGAGCTACCAAGCTAACGTTTCATGTTGAAAGTGGCAAGCTTTAAAGACAATTTGGATTGTGCAACAAGGCAAGCTTGCTTGGTTCTTTAGGGGAATGATTGTATAGATTTATGCTGAACATAACTTCATCAAGGAAGGACAGAAGCCAGAGAAAACATCAAAAAACTGCTCTGTAGGTTTGCTCTCTGCGGCCTGAGACTGGGCGATGACAGTCAACCTGGAAAGGCAGCTGAAAATCCCAACACACATCACTCAGTCCATATTGAGACCTGACATCACCTTAATCTCTGAGGCCACAAAACAACTGATCTTCTTAGAGATGACAGTGCCCTGGGAGGAGAGGATGGAGGAGGCTCAAGAGAGAAAGAGGGAGAAATACTAAGAGCTGGTGGAGGATTGTTGGAGGAACGGATGGAGGACCAGGTGTATACCAGTAGAGGTGGGCAGTTGGGGTTTTGCCAGTCACTCCCTGGGCAAGGCCCACGGCACGCTGGGCATAACAGGTTCTAACCGAAGAAGAGCCATAGGCAACAACGTGGAGGCAGCAGAAAAAGCATCCAGATGGCTCTGGTTAAAGAGGGGAGAGCAGTGGGGGCAGCAGAATGCCACTTGGACACAGGCCGGGGTCTGATCAGCCTCGGTCTGGTCGCCTGGACGAGGGTGTCTGTTGTAAGACCCGAAACACCCAGTGACTCCTGGAAACAACACGGATGTGTCCAAGGTCAGGCATGAGAAGATGTTTCTGCAAACAACATGGCATTTACTCTCTAACTAGGACCTTTCAGAAGGACCTTTCAGATTGGTGGAGATTTGCTATGGACAAAATACACATGGCGATAAACTGGTAGGAGCAAATTACATGTATCTATGTTTCCAGGTAATTGATATGGCTTATGTTACTGTATTGTGTCAACAGTTAAATTAAATTAATATTGTAGGTGACGTTTTCTTTTGCGGAGTGCAAATGTTCCACCAAAACAAGTTCCTTCCAGAGACTATTTTGCAGAGCCACCGTCTCTGCGTCAGCAGCGTAGCGCTGCCCAAGACGATTGTAATTTGTTGAAAGAAATGCAAACATCCGCTGACTGTTTTCCTCCTATCCTGGAGCTCCTGTTCCCAGACCTTCCTCTACAGCGCGGTGGAGATAGGTCTGGCAATGTGAGACTACGTTTTCACGTGTGGTGTGGCGGAGTTAGCAAGCTAACCTTAGCCAACTAACAAGTCGTCTACTAGTACTATCTGGCTGGTTCCGTCGTGTTTTCATGATTTCTATGGTCTTGACCCTCACTGGATGAGCCCTGACCGGGATTCGTACCACACTCTCCTGTTACGAGATGGATGATTTTACCCCACACTTTGTGTTTATAACGCTGCACTCTGCACTCATGATGTGATTGGTCGCACTGATGGAACATAATTCCTGTTAAATAGACTGCAAATAGTCTGAATGTGTTTAAATTGACTACTCAGTTTGTTAAACCTGCTTTCTGAAACAGGGCCTGGAAACAAACTGGAACACTTTTAGAATATTAACGCATACAACTGAAATTACAGATTATTGCGTAATAAATACATTTGAGTAAACTTTAATTGGCCTCCAGCAATAGGGTTGCACGATATTGACAAAATGTGAATATTGCAATATCAATATTAATTTCTATATTTTTAAACATATGTAAAATTACAAAAGTTAGAAAACACATCACAATAGATTCATAACAAATTAAACAAGTTTTCTTACAACACAGGGTTCTGGTACTTTCCCCAGTAACGAGTAGTGAAAGGGATTACAGTTCCCAAAACAGTAATTATATTACAGTTTTTAATCCAAGGAGCTGCTAAACCAGCAATAGTAATACAATATTATAATGCATAACCTAATTAATTACTTTGTTTAAGGAGTAATTAGTAAAAAGTAAGGTTTTACTCTTCCTGAGTAAATTGCCAACACTGTTGATGACACTTACTTCCTGAAGTTGAGTAACAGATGACGGTGATATGAAACTGGTTGAAACTGGCTTGAAAAAACTGCATTAAATACAGCAAAGACACAGAGTATAGCAACACACACACACACACACACACACACACACACACACACACACACACACACACACACACACAAGGTGAAGTGATGGTTACACTGAATCATTTTTGTGTATTTATCAACATGTCCATAAGGAATCTTAACCAGTCGTCGTGGTGTCTAAACTTAGCTGTGGTTGGTCAGTGTCCCAATAACGTTACATCCCAGCTTGTTTTCACCGCAGTAACAAAGTGTTTCCTGCTGAGTCCTGATCCTCCCGAGCCCATCTGCGACCTCCCCCCCCCACCTCTGAGAGTCCTGGCAGATCACACTGAACTCATTGTTCTCATTCATAGCAACAGTTTATCTGACTTCTCTCTGCTTGCTGCTCACACAGGCGGCCATCTTGTTTCACAGCTTTAAACAGTCACTCTTTCACCATCAATTCAACCGTTTCTCCCAAAACAACAATCAGTGACATCATCTCAACCAATCATAGCTCCACTTACTGAACTTTCAGCCATCAGCGTCTCTTCTGTCCTCAGCAGGTCTGATAGAAAAGCAGCTTCATCTTCATCAGACCAGGTGAAGCGGCGCTGAGTGTGTTTAAGTGTGTGGCCACACCTCACTATGAAATATGTAGTCT
>CM042430.1:40500482-40505482 GCA_023631565.1 Gymnocephalus cernua
AGGACTTTTAGCGTGTATAGAGCCAGACTCCATGTAAATAATCAGGACTTTTAGCGTGTGTAGAGCCAGACTCCATGTAAATAATCAAGACTTTTAGCGTGTATAGAGCCAGACTCCATGTAAATAATCAGAACTTTTAGTGTGTATAGAGCCAGACTCCATGTAAATAATCACTACTTTTAGCGTGTATAGAGCCAGACTCCATGTAAATAATCAAGACTTTTAGCGTGTATAGAGCCAGACTCCATGTAAATAATCAGAACTTTTAGTGTGTATAGAGCCAGACTCCATGTAAATAATCACTACTTTTAGCGTGTATAGAGCCAGACTCCATGTAAATAATCAAGACTTTTAGCGTGTATAGAGCCAGACTCCATGTAAATAATCAGAACTTTTAGTGTGTATAGAGCCAGACTCCATGTAAATGATCACTACTTTTAGCGTGTATAGAGCCAGACTCCATGTAAATAATCAAGACTTTTAGCGTGTATAGAGCCAGACTCCATGTAAATAATCACTACTTTTAGCGTGTATAGAGCCAGCATATCTCCACATGTAAATGGGTGAATTAAGGGTTTATTTCAACCAGACCAGAGTGGTGATTGTTGGAACAGTGGAAAGATTAACCAAGACGGCTTTTGGTAGTTTTATTTAGTTTCTGTCCACTTTGAATGAAGTGTGTTTTACGTTTATAAAAGTCCTGGGTTTTTTTTTACAGTCTGGTCAGAAGAGACACGTACATCTTACTTTCATTTAGGCTTTTATTTCGTCATGGCAGGAAGTAAGTGTCCTGCACTTGAAACCCCGTCCAATGCCATGCTGAACCCCGTCCAATCAGAATACTCCTTCAAAGACCACGTCCTGTTCACCTGTTCACCTGGATACACGCTGCTGAAGGTACAAACTCTTCCTGTTCTAATAGTTTGATAAACATTCAATAAGATTGTTGTACATTATTAGACGTATTGTGTGTTAATCTGTTCCCCTTTCTTGTCCGTGTGTCTCTGTCTCTGTGTCTCTGTGTCTCTGTGTCTCTGTGTCTCTGTGTCTCTGTCTCTGTGTGTCTGTCTCTGTGTCTCTGTGTCTCTGTCTCTGTGTCTCTGTGTCTGTGTCTCTGTGTCTCTGTCTCTGTGTCTCTGTGTCTCTGTCTCTGTGTCTCTGTGTCTCTGTCTCTGTGTCTCTGTGTCTCTGTCTCTGTGTCTCTGTGTCTCTGTCTCTGTGTCTCTGTGTCTCTGTGTCTCTGTGTCTCTGTCTCTGTGTCTCTGTCTCTGTGTCTCTGTGTCTCTGTGTCTCTGTCTCTGTGTCTCTGTCTCTGTGTCTCTGTCTCTGTGTCTCTGTGTCTCTGTCTCTGTGTCTCTGTCTCTGTGTCTCTGTGTCTCTGTGTCTCTGTGTCTCTGTCTCTGTGTCTCTGTGTCTCTGTCTCTGTGTCTCTGTGTCTCTGTGTCTCTGTCTCTGTGTCTCTGTGTCTCTGTGTCTCTGTGTCTCTGTGTCTCTGTCTCTGTGTCTCTGTGTCTCTGTGTCTCTGTGTCTCTGTCTCTGTGTGTCTGTCTCTGTGTCTCTGTGTCTCTGTGTCTCTCTGTGTCTCTGTGTCTCTCTGTGTCTCTGTGTCTCTCTGTGTCTCTGTGTCTCTGTCTCTGTGTCTCTGTGTGTCTCTGAGTCTGTGTGTCTCTGTGTCTGTGTGTCTGTGTCTCTGTGTCTCTGTCTCTGTGTCTCTGTCTCTCTGTGTCTCTGTGTCTCTGTGTCTCTGTGTCTCTGTCTCTCTGTGTCTCTGTGTCACTGTCTCTGTGTCTCTGTGTGTCTGTGTGTCTGTGTCTCTGTGTCTCTGTGTCTCTGTGTCTCTGTGTCTCTGTGTCTCTGTCTGTGTCTCTGTGTGTCTCTGTGTGTCTCTGTGTGTCTCTGTGTCTATGTGTCTCTGTGTCTGTGTGTCTATGTGTGTCTCTGTGTGTCTGTCTCTCTGTGTCTCTGTGTGTCTCTGTGTGTCTCTGTGTCTCTGTGTCTCTGTGTGTCTCTGTGTGTCTCTGTGTCTCTGTGTCTGTGTGTCTATGTGTGTCTCTGTGTGTCTCTGTGTCTATGTGTGTCTCTGTGTGTCTCTGTGTCTCTGTGTCTCTGTGTGTCTCTGTGTCTATGTGTGTCTCTGTGTGTCTCTGTCTCTGTGTCTCTGTTTCTCTGTGTTTCAGGATGGAGAGACTCTGGATCATTACCAGTTGGACTGTCAGTCTGACGGTTCGTGGAGCAGCAGTCCTCCTCTTTGTCACAGTAAGACACCAGACAGTTACACGTTACATTATATAACCTCTGTTACAGTAAGACGCCAGACAGTTACACATTACATTATATAACCTCTGGTAGAGTAAGACACCAGACAGTTACACGTTACATTATATAACCTCTGTTACAGTAAGACACCAGACAGTTACACGTTACATTATATAACCTCTGTTACAGTAAGACACCAGACAGTTACACGTTACATTATATAACCTCTGTTACAGTAAGACACCAGACAGTTACACGTTACATTATATAACGTCTGTTACAGTAAGACACCAGTTACACATTACATTATATAACCTCTGTTACAGTAAGACACCAGACAGTTACACATTACATTATATAACCTCTGTTACAGTAAGACACCAGACAGTTACACGTTACATTATATAACGTCTGTTACAGTAAGACACCAGTTACACATTACATTATATAACCTCTGTTACAGTAAGACACCAGACAGTTACACATTACATTATATAACCTCTGTTACAGTAAGACACCAGACAGTTACACGTTACATTATATAACCTCTGTTACAGTAAGACACCAGACAGTTACACGTTACATTATATAACCTCTGGTACAGTAAGACACCAGACAGTTACACGTTACATTATATAACCTCTGTTACAGTAAGACACCAGACAGTTACACGTTACGTTATATAACCTCTGTTACAGTAAGACACCAGACAGTTACACGTTACGTTATATAACCTCTGTTACAGTAAGACACCAGACAGTTACACGTTACGTTATATAACCTCTGTTACAGTAAGACACCAGACAGTTACACGTTACATTATATAACCTCTGTTACAGTAAGACACCAGACAGTTACACGTTACATTATATAACCTCTGGTACAGTAAGACACCAGACAGTTACACGTTACGTTATATAACCTCTGTTACATTAAGACACCAGACAGTTACACATTACATTATATAACCTCTGTTACAGTAAGACACCAGACAGTTACACATTACATTATATAACCTCTCTTACAGTAAGACACCAGTTACACATTACATTATATAACCTCTGTTACAGTAAGACACCAGACCGTTACACATTACGTTATATAACCTCTGTTACAGTAAGACACCAGACAGTTACACGTTACGTTATATAACCTCTGTTACAGTAAGACACCAGACAGTTACACGTTACATTATATAACCTCTGTTACAGTAAGACACCAGACAGTTACACATTACATTATATAACCTCTGGTACAGTAAGACACCAGACAGTTACACATTACATTATATAACCTCTGTTACAGTAAGACACCAGACAGTTACACATTACATTATATAACCTCTGTTACAGTAAGACACCAGACAGTTACACATTACATTATATAACCTCTGTTACAGTAAGACACCAGACAGTTACACATTACATTATATAACCTCTGTTACAGTAAGACAACAGACAGTTACACATTACATTATATAACCTCTGTTACAGTAAGACACCAGACAGTTACACATTACATTATATAACCTCTGTTACAGTAAGACACCAGACAGTTACACATTACATTATATAACCTCTGTTACAGTAAGACACCAGACAGTTACACGTTACATTATATAACCTCTGTTACAGTAAGACACCAGACAGTTACACGTTACATTATATAACCTGTTACAGTAAGACACCAGACAGTTACACGTTACATTATATAACCTCTGTTACAGTAAGACACCAGACAGTTGCACGTTACATTATATAACCTGTTACAGTAAGACACCAGACAGTTACACGTTACATTATATAACCTCTGGTACAGTAAGACACCAGTTACACATTACATTATATAACCTCTGTTACAGTAAGACACCAGACAGTTACACGTTACATTATATAACCTCTGGTACAGTAAGACACCAGACAGTTACACGTTACATTATATAACCTCTGGTACAGTAAGACACCAGACAGTTACACGTTACATTATATAACCTCTGGTACAGTAAGACACCAGACAGTTACACGTTACATTATATAACCTCTGTTACAGTAAGACACCAGACAGTTACACGTTACATTATATAACCTCTGTTACAGTAAGACACCAGACAGTTACACGTTACATTATATAACCTCTGTTTCACTGAGCGCTGAAGCCTCAACTATCTCTCCTTTTCTGTCACTCAACACGTTCCATTCTTGAAATTAAAATCTCTTTCTCTCTCTCTCTCTTTCTGTAGAAACAGACTCTGGGAGGAAGAGGCGGGCTCTTTCCACCATCTTAACCAATCATAGTCCAGATTAGGCACAGAGTGATTCTGATTGGCTGATAGAGAAACTGTGGGAACAGCTTACATGTTTGCCTGTAGTTTTATAAATTATTTTCTAATAAAACAAATGAAAAACAGAACCTGCAGTCATGTGTTTCTGTGAAATAATCTGCCAAAATTAAAAATAATATATGAAGTTAAAGGTGCACTAGGAGATCAAGGAGAGATGCCTACCATTTGAGACAAACATGAAATCACGCTGGAACCATGCAGGAACTCATAGTACACCTTTAACTTAGTGAGACCATGCAGGAACTCGTAGTACACCTTTAACTTAGTGAGACCATGCAGGAACTCATAGCACACCTTTAACTTAGTGAGACCATGCAGGAACTCGTAGTACACCTTTAACTTAGTGACACCATGCAGGAACTCATAGTACACCTTTAACTTAGTGAGACCATGCAGGAACTCA
>CM042430.1:40510482-40552982 GCA_023631565.1 Gymnocephalus cernua
TAGAGCGCTTGCTTAGCATGCGAGAGGTAGTGGGATCGATGCCCACATTCTCTGGTTTTTTGACTTGCGTTTCTTTCTGGTTGCTTTACAACCGAAACTACAAAGTATGACTTTTCGTGACATTTTTTGGCATAATATACTATGACTTTTTATGACTTTTTTCGACATGCTATACTATGAATTTTTTGTCATACTGTATTATGAATTTTATGACTTTTTAGACATACTATACTATGACTTTTTGTGACTTTTTTAGACATACTTTACTATGACTTTTTAGACATACTATACTATGACTTTTTATGACTTTTTTGACATACTATACTATGACTTTTTATGACTTTTTTAGACATAATATACTATGACTTTTTATGACTTTTTGACATACTATACTATGACTTTTTATGACTTTTTTAGACATAGTATACTATGACTTTTTATGACTTTTTTAGACATACTATACTATGACTTTTTATGACTTTTGAAGACATACTATACTATGACTTTTTTGTCATACTATACTATGACTTTTTATGACTTTTTTAGACATACTATACTATGACTTTTTATGACTTTTTTGACATACTATACTATGATATTTGTGACATTTTTTGACATACTATACTATGACTTTTTTAGACATACTATACTATGACTTTTCATGACTTTTTTAGACATACTATACTATGACTTTTTTGAGCGGAGAGGTTGAAGAAACAACTAAACACAGATTGGTTTTGGACCTTTTTAGACTTTTTTCAACATACTAATATAGTACGACTTCTTCATGACTTGTTTAAACGTAGTATTCTATTAGATATTTACTTGTTATCTATATTAAATGAAGGGGAATTAGCTCAAATGGTAGAGTGCTTGCTTAGCATGCGAGAGGTAATGGGATCAATGCCCACATTCTCCAGAGGACATCAGAGTATTTTCTGGTTTTTTGACTTGCGTTTCTTTCTGGTTGCTTTACAACCGAAACTACAAAGTATGACTTTTTGTGACTTTTTTTGACATAATATACTATGACTTTTTGTGACTTTTTTAGACATACTATACTATGACTTTTTTGTCATACTATACTATGACTTTTTATGACTTTGTAGACATACTATACTATGACTTTTTATGACTTTTTAGACATACTATACTATGACTTTTTATGACTTTTTAGACATACTATACTATGACTTTTTATGACTTTTTAGACATACTATATTATGACTTTTTTATGACTTTTTTTCGATGTACTATACTATTACTTTTGGTGACATTTTTTGACATACTATACTATGAATTTTTATGACATTGTCGACATACTAATATGACAATTTTCTACACACATACTATAACTTTTTTGACATACTATACTCTGACTTTTTACTTTAATTGACATACTATACTATATACTATGTGACTATACTTTTTATGACTAGTTTCAACATACTGTATTATGACTTTTTATGACTTTTTTCTGGCGTTGGGTTGTAGAAACATGAATGTAAATATCTAGTTTGATTTCTCTCTGTCTCTCTCTCTGTTCTCCAGGGCGATCCCCCCTCTCCCCTGCCGAACTCCCTGGGTGTAGTCGCCGGTTGGGGAATCTCCAACCTGAACTTGAACGCCTCCCCCTCCGACCCCCCCGCGCTGACCTCTGACCTCCTGCAGTACGTCAAGCTGCCGGTGGTTTCTCAGGACGAGTGTTTGGCGAGCTATGCCTCACGCTCCGGCAGCTACAATATCACGGAGAACATGTTCTGCGCCGGCTTCTTCCAGGGCGGGCGGGACACGTGCCTGGGGGACAGCGGGGGGGCGTTTGTGATGCAGGACGGGGTCACCCAGGGGTGGGCGGTGTTTGGGCTGGTGTCCTGGGCCGGGCCCGAGGAGTGTGGCAGCCAGAGGGTTTACGGAGTCTACACTCGGGTCGGGAAGTATGTGGAGTGGATAGAGAGGCAGCTGCAGACCGCCTGAGGGTGAGACAGGCAGACAGACAGACAGACAGAGAGACAGACAGACAGACAGACAGACAGACAGACAGACAGACAGACAGACAGACAGGCAGAGAGACAGACAGACAGACAGACAGACAGACAAACAGGCAGAGAGACCGACAGACAGGTAGACAGGTAGACAGACAGGCAGACATGTAGACAGACAGACAGACAGACAGGCAGAGAGACAAACAGCTGTTTGTGTTTCTGAGTCTTTAATGTTTTCATGAATATTTCCACCAGACTTGAACTCCATTTTCTATCCCAGAATGCTTCGCTGCCTCCAACACAGAAATCAGACGAAGTCACATTATTTAAGATATTTTATATATTTAAACATCTTATCTCCACTGATTTCTATCTTCTTCACTTCTGTCGTCATAATGTACACTCCTTTCTTTGAATTACATGAAATGTTTTGTTAATGAAATGAAATAAACACTTTTTGCAAAGAAATGTCACATTTTCTGAACGTCATTGTCTTTAGTTCATTTTACAGATGCTAGTAAAAAATATAAAGCAGAGAAAGAACTTGTTTGAGTGTGTAAGTCATCATCTTTAGCCCAGTGGTTCTCAGACTGGTTTACACGAAGGTCCCTCTGACCAGCTCTAAATAAAGAGGACCAGTAGTGCACTGGCGGCTGTAGATTTACTAAACTGCAGCCCTGTGACTGAGAAACATTTAAACACTGTTGCAAATGTTTAGAATCCATCAATAAATGCAAATATTATCATTATTTTATGAATTATGCATCTTATTAACTTAACATTTTGCAAAAATCTCCCGTACGTCCTGCAGGTGGTCTCTGTCTCTCGTACGTCCTGCAGGTGGTCTCTGTCTCCCGTACGTCCTGCAGGTGGTCTCTGTCTCCTGTACGTCCTGCAGGTGGTCTCTGTCTCCTGTACGTCCTGCAGGTGGTCTCTGTCTCCCGTACGTCCTGCAGGTGGTCTCTGTCTCTCCTACGTCCTGCAGGTGGTCTCTGTCTCCCGTACATCCTGCAGGTGGTCTCTGTCTCCCGTACATCCTGCAGGTGGTCTCTGTCTCCCGTACATCCTGCAGGTGGTCTCTGTCTCCTGTACATCCTGCAGGTGGTCTCTGTCTGGTCTGTCTATTGTTAAAAATGTCAGTAATAAAAAGCAGAAAGCTTGTAAAAAGGGGTCAAAAATAATGTAACTAAAGGCGACAAAAAAGAGGCAAAAAGATCGAAAAGCAACAAAAGGTTAAAAGAAAGGAAGGTAAACTGCACAGAACATGTTTCCTTTCTTCAGTGTTTGCGTCAGTTTTTGGCGTTGTGTTCCAGCTGTACGTGGTGATGTGTTGGTGGTGCCGACAGAAAAGGTTGATACAAATAACTTAATTTGTCGCTTTTTTCAACATTTTTGTTGCTTTTCTCGATGTTTTTGCCACTTTTCCATGATCGTGTTGCTGTCAGACATGAAGATCCACGGTGTCCCTGAGCCCCGGTGTGGCCACGGTGTCTCTGAGCCCCGGTTTGGCCATGGTGTCTCTGAGATCTGGTGTGTCCACGGTGTCTCTGAGATCTGGTGTGTCCACGGTGTCCCTGAGCCCCGGTGTGGCCACAGTGTCTCTGAGATCTGGTGTGTCCACGGTGTCTCTGAGATCTGGTGTGTCCACGGTGTCCCTGAGCCCCGGTGTGGCCACAGTGTCTCTGAGATCTGGTGTGTCCACAGTGTCTCTGAGATCTGGTGTGTCCACGGTGTCTCTGAGCCCCGGTGTGGCCACAGTGTCTCTGAGCTCTGGTGGGTCCACGGTGTCTCTGAGATCTGGTGTGTCCATGGTGTCCCTGAGCCCCGGTGTGGCCACAGTGTCTCTGAGATCTGGTGTGTCCACGGTGTCTCTGAGATCTGGTGTGTCCACGGTGTCCCTGAGCCCCGGTGTGGCCACAGTGTCTCTGAGATCTGGTGTGTCCACAGTGTCTCTGAGATCTGGTGTGTCCACGGTGTCTCTGAGCCCCGGTGTGGCCACAGTGTCTCTGAGCTCTGGTGGGTCCACGGTGTCTCTGAGATCTGGTGTGTCCACGGTGTCTCTGAGCCCCGGTGTGGCCACAGTGTCTCTGAGCCCCCGTGGGTCCACGGTGTCTCTGAGATCTGGTGTGTCCACGGTGTCTCTGAGCCCCGGTGTGGCCACAGTGTCTCTGAGCTCTGGTGGGTCCACGGTATCTCTGAGATCTGGTGTGTCCACGGTGTCTCTGAGCTCTGGTGGGTCCATGGTGTCTCTGAGATCTGGTGTGTCCATGGTGTCTCTGAGATCCAGTGGGTTCACGGTGTCTCTGAGATCTGGTGTGTCCACGGTGTCTCTGAGATCCAGTGGGTCCATGGTGTCTCTGAGATCTGGTGGGTCCACGGTGTCTCTGAGCCCCGGTGGGTCCACGGTGTCTCTGAGCCCCCGTGGGTCCACGGTGTCTCTGAGCTCCGGTGTGTTCATAGTGTCTCTGATCCAGGACAGGAAGTTTCCCAGGCGGGTATAGACCCCGAACTTGCCGACCGCGGCACACTTCTCCCCCCAGCTGACCACGCCGGTCAGGAACCAGGTTCCTCGGTAGTTGACCAGGAACGGACCACCGCTGTCTCCACTGCAGGCGTCCTGAGAGACAGACAGGTACCCGGCACAGAACATGTTGTCTGTTATCACCTGCAGACAGACAGACAGACAGACAGGTTAGAGACAGACAGACAGACAGACAGACAGACAGACAGACAGACAGACAGACAGACAGACAGACAGAGAGAGAGACAGGTTAGAGACATACAGACAGACAGACAGACAGACAGACAGACAGACAGACAGACAGACAGACAGACAGACAGGCAGACAGACAGGTTAGAGACAGACAGGTTAGAGACAGACAGACAGGTTAGAGGGACAGACAGGTTAGAGACAGACAGACATGTTAGAGGGACAGACAGACAGACAGGCAGACAGACAGGTTAGAGAACTATAAATTTGGTATAAATTGAATGGAGATTGGTGTAAAAATGCAGCTCCTGCTCAAACTGAAACACCTGTTTGTGTATCTGATCTAATCTTTATGATATAGATGTGCTCACCTGTTCAGTGGAAGCAATGCATTCTGGGTAGCTGACGACAGGAAGCGTCACCTTCCTGAGGAAGCGGGAGGACCGACCCAGGTGTTGCGTAAGCCCCCAGCCCGTCACCACGCCGCGGTTTCCCGCCTGAAAACACCACATCACAACTCAAGATAGATAGATAGATAGATAGATAGATAGATAGATAGATAGATAGATAGATAGATAGATAGATAGATAGATGGATGGATGGATGGATGGATGGATAGATAGATAGATAGATAGATAGATAGATAGATAGATAGATAGATAGATAGATAGATAGATAGATAGATAGATAGATAGATAGATAGATAGATGTCAATAATAACGGTACACTACTGTAAAGTACAGATGCTGTAAAGGGCTTTACAGTAACTTACTGGCAGCACGGTTGCCAGTAAGTTGCAGTGAAAAAGCTAGGTCAGTGTATAAGGAAAGAATCCAGATACCTGCAGCAGGTAAATGGAGAGATGGGGGTCAGGCAGGCAGGCGGGGATGGCAGTGTTGCCACGGGTAACGGGCTGGGCCAGGAACAGCAGAGCGATGTCGCTGTCGAAGGTGAAGGAGTGGAAGTGAGGATGCACGAAAACCTTCTGGACTTTAATCAGCTGTTCACCTGGATCAGGACGCTTCTTATCATAATCACCTGCACACTCACACACACAGGCACGCACGCACACACACACACACACATACACACACACACAGAAAGCAAAAAAAACCTGCTGTAATAACCAAACCCACCAGACCCCATGTAAATAATCAGGACTTTTATCATCGTAAAACACAGAACAGAAACTAAATAAAACTACCAAAAGCCGTCTTGGTTCATCTTTCCACTGTTCCAACAATCACCACTCTGGTCTGGTTGAAATAAAACCTTAATTCACCCATTTACATGTGGAGATATGCTGGCTCTATACACGCTAAAAGTCCTGATTATTTACATGGAGTCTGGCTCTATACACGCTAAAAGTCCTGATTATTTACATGGAGTCTCGTGTAGTTTGGTGATGGTGATTTCGGGGCTGTTTCATGTTAAACTAAAAGGATCTTACTCTTTAATATGAAAGTACACACCTATAGTCACATGGTCTACAGTCGCCTCGAGGCAGTGAGCAGCGGAGACGACCCAACGATCGGAAACCAGAGTTCCTCCACAGAAACCATAACCATCAGACCTGCGGAGCAGAACCTTAACACACACACACACACACTCAGAACTACTTCGGCCACTCCGTAATATCTACTACGGCCACTAGAGGGCTCCGTATTATCTACTACGGCCACTAGAGGGCTCCATAATATCTACTACGGCCGCTAGAGGGCTCCGTAATATCTGGGCACCATAATATCTACTACAGCCACTAGAGGGCTCCGTAATATCTACTACGGCCGCTAGAGGGCTCCATAATAGCTACTACGGCCACTAAAGGGCTCCGCAATATCTACTACGGCCGCTAGAGGGCTCTGTAATATCTACTATGGCCGCTAGAGGGCTCCGTAATATCTACTACAGCCACTAGAGGGCTCCATAATATCTACTACAGCCACTAGAGGGCTCCGTAATATCTACTACAGGCACTAGAGGACTCCATAATATCTACTACGGCCGCTAGAGGGCTCCGTAATATCTACTACGGCCGCTAGAGGGCTCCGTAATATCTACTACGGCCGCTAGAGGGCTCCGTAATATCCAAGAGGGCAAGCCTACCTCCTCAGAGCGAAGCCGCAATGGCGCCATTTTATGCTACCCAAACCATCACCCCCCGTTAGCATCCCATTGACTACCATTCATTTTGGCGTCACTTTGACAGCCAATAAATTTACATCTGAAGCGTTTAAAGATTTCATTTGTCCGTTGTTTATTTCTAAAGAAACACAACAATGTATAAAAGGCTCCATTACCTTGTATCTCACGTTATGGCTCCGTAGTTAACTAGCATTTTAGTTATCAATAATTAGCCTGTGCCTATGTTATCTTCTTACATATACCTACGCTCTCCGTCTCTGATCGATTAGGAATGATTGAGATTTCTCTTGGCACAGCTACCAGAAGACTTACAACGTTCAGACACGTTGCTCACGTCACATCTACGGCGGCAAGCTCAGTTTGAGGCTGCTCAGTAACGCTCAGCCATCACCGGGAAAGTGCTTCTAATAGACTTCACTTGTCTCCGTCCAGAGCAACGGAGTCACTCGGTCCATTTTCTATATAGGTCTATGGTAATATCTACTACGGCCGCCAGAGGGCTCCGTAATATCTACTGCGGCCGCAAGAGGGCGCCACCACTACAAACATAAATATAGGTCAGAATGATGCTGTACGGGGGAGGACAGGGGGGTGTTCTGAACAAGTTTTTTCAGGGACAAAAGTCTGTTAAATTAGTGTAAAATGTCTCCTCACCTGCCAGGGACTCCCCCCCAGTTTATCCAGGACCCCCCCTACAATACGAGGCGTCATCCCCTCCGTCCCGTTGTCTCTCCGTCCAGACGTTTGATTCGCCGCCGGCAGCTCGTCCTCCGTTGCGTTCTGCAGGATTGCCGCCCAGCCGTCAGTGCTGCTGGCGTCCAATGTGGCGTCCGTCTCCATGATGACGTTGACTCGGTCAGAGCGACTTCGGAACGATGACAGCTCTGACTGTTGACGGCCGCAAGGGAACGCCACTGGATAGGAAGAGGAAACATTTAGACATTCAGACTCAAAACACCAGCATGGTAGCCTAGAAATCTAGACGCACCCTAGCGGCAGCAAATTTAATGCAGCTAGGGTCAGTCTAGGAACTCTCCGTTGGCTTGCAAGCTGGAAAACCAAAAATGTTGTGTGGCCAATCACATTGGGTATAAAGTCGGTGGGCGGGGCTTATGGCTGCTGCTGCTGGTGAACAGCGGTCTGCTGGAAGACTTGGAGTTCAGCTTTTCTTTGAGAAAAGAACAAAGAACGGCACTGAAGTCATTCTTAAAAAAGGAAGATGTGTTCGCAGGTTAAAGTTCAATCTATCAACTTGCTCCGCCCCCTTCTCCATTGCTCTGATTGGTTGGAGCGCTGTCCTATTGCATGCAGAGGGAATTTGAAAGACAACCGTTTGTCCCGCCCCTCAGATTGAGCCCTGTCAATGGTGAGTTCCCAGACCCAACATCTGGATGTGGGTCAGACCCAACATCAGACTAACAGCATGGTAGTCAAAACTAAATAATAAGTAAATCAGTAAATAAGTAAATAAGCATTCAAATAAATAAGTGAGTAAATAAGTAAATACACATTTAAATAAATGAGTAAATGAGAAAATAAGTAAATACATAAGTAAGTAAATAAGTTAAATAATTAATAATAAGTTAATAAGCACTCATAAATTAGTAAATAAGTAAATAAATAAGGAAATAAGTATTTAAATAAATGAGTAAATAAGTAAATAAGTGACTAAATAAATAAGTATTTGAATAAATAAGTGAGTAAATAAGTAAATAAGTGACTAAGTAAATAAGTATTTGAATAAATAAGTGAGTAAATAAGTAAATAAGTAAGTAAATAAGTAAATAATTAAAAATATAAGTAAGGGGCAGTAGGTTACTGGTCGGGGAGCAGCTGTGTCCGTCAGGGTCCAGTTTGTATCCGTCAGTGCAGCCACACTGAACTCCAGCGCCCCCCGGCAGGTCGGAGCAGTACTGCATACAGCCACCATTCCTATAGTGACACTCCAGCACCTCTGCAAAACAACCAACAGCATCCATACGTTAGGCCGGCACATCCCGGTACTTCGCTAAACGTCAAATCCCATAGAAGTCAATGCTATTTGTATTTGATGAGGAAGTGGAATGCCCTTCCCACGGAATATATCCTATGTACAAATTCCCACACTTTCTCATGTATAACAAAGAGTTGGTTGTTGAGTAAGCAAGTTTGCACACATCTATAAGATACTGTGTGTGTGTGTGTGTGTTGCTGCTTCTGAGTGTTGCCCCTGTTTTGCTAAACTGCTTGTTTTTAATTACTATGGACATCATGTAATCTATTGTCCTTTTAAATATCTTAATATCTTTTTAAAATTGTTACTTTTAAAATTGTCATACCTGCCCAGGGACTACAGACAGAAATTAGCAATTGTTGCTATAACCTGTCCCAAGACATATTTTCTTGTATTACAAGTTTAATGTTTATTTGTGCATTGTCCCTGTTTCAAATAAATCAATTTCCAATTCCAATTTCCAACCTGATTCGCAGGTCTTGCCGCGGTACTGCGGGGAGCAGAGACAAAGGAAGTCTCCGCGGTCCAGAGTGCACATGCCTCGGTTCAGACAGGGGTTGGTCCGACACGGGTCCAGATCTGCCATGCAGGAGAGACACTCAAAAAATCAAAGTACACGTCAGATAAATGTTTCTAAAGATGTTTTTGTCATTTTAGGAAGTTCTCAACCTGATGATCGTTCAAGTGTTCATTCTTCTGTTCAGTTTGCTTTTTATTAGTTATTTGATGCTATAAAACAGGCTAAAAAATCATGGTTAACAGCTGGGATTGACTCCTTCCCTTTGTACAGTGGAAGGAAGTGGAGATGGTGTGGCCGTCTTTAGAGACAGACTGGTCATCTTTAGAGACAGACTGGTCATCTTTAGAGACAGACTGGGGTAATCTTTAGAGACAGACTGGTCATCTTCAGAGACAGACTGTGGCCATCTTTAGAGACAGACTGGTCATCTTTAGAGACAGACTATGGCCATCTTTAGAGACAGACTGGTCATCTTTAGAGACAGACTGGTCATCTTTAGAGACAGACTATGGCCATCTTTAGAGACAGACTGGTCATCTTTAGAGACAGACTGGGGCCATCTTTAGAGACAGACTGGTCATCTTTAGAGACAGACTGGGGTCATCTTTAGAGACAGACTGGTCATCTTTAGAGACAGACTGGGGTCATCTTTAGAGACAGACTGGTCATCTTTAGAGACAGACTGGCCATCTTTAGAGACAGACTGGTCATCTTTAGACAGACTGATCATCTTTAGAGACAGACTGGTCATCTTTAGAGACAGACTGGTCATCTTTAGAGACAGACTGGCCATCTTTAGAGACAGACTGGTCATCTTTAGAGACAGACTGGTCATCTTTAGAGACAGACTGGGGTCATCTTTAGAGACAGACTGTGGCCATCTTTAGAGACAGACTGGTCATCTTTAGAGACAGATTGTGGTCATCTTTAGAGACAGACTGGTCATCTTTAGAGACAGACTGGGGTCATCTTTAGAGACAGACTGGTCATCTTTAGAGACAGACTGTGGCACTGACACACACCGAACAGGATAAATAAGTAAGAGAAACATTCAGACTAGAGCTGAAGATCTTTTCCCTTACCCAATGGGGTTGGTCAGGTTCAGTCTTAATTTCTATCATTGTACACGGGCTCGGGCCGCGCTCGGGCTTGTGCTCTGGGTTGCACGGTAAATGAGCGGTCAGGTGATGCGTTTTGATGCTGAGGAGGTGAGATGGAGGCTGGCCTCTGGAGGACTTATTTTATTTCTTTGTTCCAACTTCGAAGTGGCTTATAGCCAACGTTAGTCATGAATAAATTATGTTAAAACATTCATAAATTACTCATTCTTGACAAAAAGAAAAAAAAGCTGCGTTCGTGCACATATTTAAATAATGTCGGGCTGTAAACATGTTCAGGCTTTTAAAAAGCTGTCCATCAAAATATAATAGTCGGGGCTTTTTACAGCGATTACAGCTCCAACTCAGACACCTGCTGCTGGTCGCCATGCAAAAAAAGAAAAGCGACAAATATACTCACTAGTGTATTTGTACCAGAACTCCAACTGTGGAAGAAGAAAATAAGAGTTAATATGTAGTGTATCACATTCATTAAATAGTGAACTACAGTGTTTATTACAAAGTGAACTACATAGTGTTTATTAAACTCTATGAGGAATGACCAAACCAGATTTCAGACACTACACTGAAACAGTTATTTGTGTGTTGGAAGCAGGTGTGCCCAGAGGTCACAGGCGTGCCCAGAGGTCTCAGGCGTGCCCAGAGGTCCCAGGCGTGCCCAGTGGTCTCAGGTGTGCCCAGAGGTCTCAGGCATGCCCAGAGGTCCCAGGCGTGCCCAGAGATCCCAGGCGTGCCCAGTGGTCTCAGGCGTGCCCAGAGGTCTCAGGTGTGCCCAGAGGTCCCAGGCATGCCCAGAGGTCTCAGGCGTGCCCAGAAGTCTCAGGCATGCCCAGAGGTCTCAGGCAAGGGGCCAGACTAAGAGTGGTTCAAAAAGCCTCATGAATCACTGAAGAAGAGGATGAGTGACCCGGCCTAGAGGAAGCCTGAGGTCCCCGTGGGGTCAGGAACGACACCTCTCTGCATGGGAAGGTTAGATCAGGTGGGGCTTACTTCTACGCACCGTCTCCGTTCTGCGGCTGTACCCCTGGATAGGGGTTGGATTATTTTCTTCACCAGAGTTGCCCAGGGTGTGAGGCACTGGATGGGGATACTCATGACCCCCTGGCTGATTGCCGCTACGTTGGAATTTAACAGGTTCCCTTAGAGCAGTGTTTCTCAAATGGGGGTATGCGTACCCTTGGGGGTACTGTGGAGTACTGCAGGGGGTACGTGAACTTTTTGCATAATTATAAAATATTTCATGCATAATTCCTAAAATAATTATACTATAATAATTAATAAATTAGTGATGGATTCTGAACATTTGAAATGCAGCATTGTTGTTTAGTAACTCTATCACTGCCAACACTGTATTGTTCCTCTTTATACAGACGTAAAAACATTTTTTGCACTGGTCAGGGGGTACTTGGCTTAAAAACACAATTCAAAAGGGGTACATTATTATTTTGGATCGTTGTTTGTGCACATGCACCAAACAACAGGGTGGGGGTGGAGCTGTCGACCTATCACTATCTGGTAGTGAGTTGGGACAGAGGATGGGGGACCTCTGGACAGACTTGATAAGCCCAAACGGGTAGTGCAGAGTGAACTAGTAATGTCTGGAGGAGACCACTCTCTGACAGATTCCTCCAGTGTTTTTCTGGTATCCTTGAGGAGGTTGGGGGCAATGAACCCAAGGATGCAATGTTCAAAGCTTCCATTGCTGAAGCTGCAGCAGGGAGCTGTTGTCTCAGGGTCTTCGGTGCCTCAAGGGGCGGTAATCCTTGAACACCGTGGTGGACAAAGATGGTCAGGGAAGCCGTCTGACTGAAGAAGGAGTCTTTCAAGGATATGTTATCCCAGAGGACTCCTGAGGCAGTTGCATGTTACTGACTGCACCCTCTGCCATGAAAGAGGCAAAACAGCGGGAGTGGCAGAAGTTCAAAGAAGACATGAAGGTAATTGGGAAGTGGAAGGAGCACTTTGAGGAACTCACGCTCTATGGTAGAGGAAGAGCTGGAGGCTGATGGAAGTCACTGAGGTAATCAAACAACTCCACAGTAGCAAAGCCTGAAAGCTCTGGGTGTGGAGGGGCTGTCTTGGTTGACACGCCTCTTCAACATTGCGTGGAAGTCTGGGACAGTGCCAAAGGAGAGATAGACCAGGGTGGTGGTTCCCCTGTTCAAAAAGGGGGACCAGAGGGTGTGTACCAATTACAGAGGTATCACACTTCTCAGCCTCCCTGGTAAAGTCTACTCCAAGGTGCTGGAAAGGAGGGTTCGGCCGATAGTCGATTCCGTCCTGGTCGTGGAACAACGGATCAGATCATCACTCTCGCAAGGATCCTGGAGGGAGCCTGAGAGTATGCCAATCCGGTCTACATGTGTTTTGTGGATCTGGAGAAGGCGTATGACCGGATCCCCTGGGAGATACTGTGGGAGGTGCTGCGGGAGTATGGGGTGAGGGGGTCCCTTCTCAGGGCCATCCAGTCTCTGTATGACCAAAGCGAGAGCTGTGTCTGGGTTCTCGGCAGTAAGTCGGACTCGTTCCAGGTGAGGGATGGCTTCCGCCAGGGCTGCGCTTTGTCACCTGTCCTGTTTGTGATATTCATGGGCAGGATATCGAGGTGTAGTCGTGGTGGGGAGGGGTTGCAGTTTGGTGGACTGGGGATCTCATCGCTGCGTTTTGCTGATGATGTGGTCCTGACAACATGGCAACATAGATCTTTCACTCAATGGATCGGTTCGCAGCAGAGTGTAAAGCAGCTGGGATGAGGATCAGCACCTAAATCTGAGGCCATGGTTCTCAGCAGGAATCCGAGTGCCTACTCAAGGTAGGGAATGAGTCCTTTCCCCCAAGTAAAGGAGTTCAAGTACCTCAGGGTCTTTTTCGCAAGCAAGGGGACAATGGAGCAGGAGATTCGGAAAACAACCAACTTTGAGCTAACAAGCTACACACGGAAAATTGGACGTTTTATAAAGAATATGTCGAGGTCATTTCCTCTCTAACTGGGACGTTTTATAAAGAATGTGTTGAGGTCATTTCCTCTCTAACTGGGACGTTTTATAAAGAATGTGTTGAGGTCATTTCCTCTCTAACTGGGACGTTTTATAAAGAATATGTCGAGGTAATTTCCTCTCTAACTGGGACGTTTTATAAAGAATATGTCGAGGTCATTTCCTCTCTAACTGGGACGTTTTATAAAGAATGTGTTGAGGTCATTTCCTCTCTAACTGGGACGTTTTATAAAGAATATGTCGAGGTAATTTCCTCTCTAACTGGGACGTTTTATAAAGAATATGTCGAGGTCATTTCCTCTCTAACTGGGACGTTTTATAAAGAATATGTCGAGGTCATTTCCTCTAACTGGGACGTTTTATAAAGAATATGTTGAGGTCATTTCCTCTCTAACTGGGTCGGTTTGGAACTGATTGGTGGGATTGTTGTGGACAAAGTACACACGGAGATACACTGGTAAGAGATAATGAGGTTTAACCATGTATCAGCTAATTTAAATAGCTCACGTTACTGTATTGTGTCTATCTTCTTACCTGTATATCTGTATCTGTATCTACAGTATGTTCTTAACATATTCTCGGCAGTTTCTTACCGTCTTCTCGGCGGTCCGGAAGATCTCGGCAGCCTCTTCCTGTGAGCAGCGCTCTTCGTGACATTCCCGCTCCAGGTCTCCGGGCAACATCTCCTCCAGGAAGGAGTTGGCTCGCCGCCGCCGGGATGCCGCGCCCAGGATCTGACCCGCGGCCGGCCGCTCCAAGAACACTGGGTGAGGGGTGGACACAATAACAGAAACATTGAGGGAGGGGTGGACACAATAACAGAAACACTCAGCCTGCAGGCGGAGAGCTGAAAAAATATTATTATTATTACTAATCGACTGTGACCAGTGTTAGCTCAAACTGCAATCGCATAATGAGGGTCCCTACATGTAAACACAAGCATTGAGAACTTTGTAAGTTTATTAAGACAGTGTATTAAAAAGATAGTTTATAAAGACAATACCGCACCATCTTGGGAAAGCAGTCACGACCAGTCAAACAATGAACGCCATATAACCAGTAAACAGTAACATAGCTCAAGCACGGGTTCGTCGTTCGACTGGTCGTGACTGTTTTCCCAAGATGGTGCCCACCTACGTGAATGGTACAGTCAAGTTCAAGTTCAAGTTAAATTATTTATATAGCACATTTAAACAGCCGCTAGACAGACCAAAGTGCTTTACAGAGCAAGCATATAAGAAAATAAAACCAGCTAAACAACTCGTAAAACACAACATAAAAACAGCAAAGCTAAGAGCAACCTTAAAACAGAGGCTCAACGATAAAATAGAAGAACCAACCTAAAAAGGAGATCAATATGCTGATAAGAATAAATAGGTTTTTACCAACGACTTGAACATAGCAAGGTTGTGGGGCCGTTCTGATCTCTAGACGCAGGGTGTTCCACAGACGAGGCCCCGCCACCGCGACAGCACGCTCCCCTCTACGCTTTAGTCTGACACGAGGGACGACCAGCAGAGCCTGGTCGTGTGATCTTAGGCTTCTGGACGGAGTGTATGGATGAATAATTTCGGATAGATAGACGGGAGCAAAGTCATGTAGAGATTTGAAGACAAAGAGAAGGATTTTAAAATCTATTCTCTGTCGAACGGGCAGCCAGTGTAGAGATCTGAGAATTGGAGAGATATGGTCATAAATTTGCGACAGTTAAGGATAAGTCTGGCCGCAGCATTTTGGACTAACTGAAGACGGGGCAATTTGAGAACTTTATATACCACAGTAGAGTGAATTGCAATAATCTAGCCGACACGTGATGAATCCATGAACCGCCATTTTCAGAGTTGTCGGGGTGAGAAAGCCTTTGATTTTAGACAGTAAACGAAGTTGGTAGAAACCGGAACTAATTACGGATGAGATGTGTTTATCAAGTTTTAAAGACTGGTCCACAAGAACACCCAAGTTCCCCACTCCTGCAGATTTAAAAGCAGAAAGACTCCCCAAGTCTAAACTTGTACACTGGGACCTTTCACTCAGGCTGAAAACAATGACCTCGGTCTTATCATCAACGGTACAGTCTTTATAATCTATCTTTTTAATAAACTGTCTGTACACTTACAAAGTTGTCTGTCAATGCTTGTGTTTCCCTGTTATATCTTGTGACCCTCGTTATGCTACTGTGGAAGTGTGGTGCTATTTTGAGCCTTGTTAGTGGTGTAGAAATAGAGATTTATTTTTACTTTACCCTCTGCTCCGACTACTAGCGTTATAAGCTAATTAGCAGTTTGCAATAAAACTGGTCATATTCGATTAGCATGAAAACATATCCCAGAGAACCGTCGACTCGGTAATCACGTGTTATTAACCTCTAGGTTTATTTTGCGCCAGAATTGTCCTTTAAAAGTTCATCAAAGTAATAGTAATTTTACTTAAGTATAAGTATACTTTATTACAGAAAACATGCCATTGCCAAGCGGCATCCTGCACTTCATCGAGGCCGGCTCCGAAAGGGGGTCGATCCCCGTGTTAGTGTGCACGGAAAGGTGCTCAACCGACATCCAAGCCATCATCCAGAATGGGATGGAGGAGCGTCCCGACAAGAGGTCAGAAAACAAGCCCCGAAATCTCCATCACCAAACCCACCAGACTCCCTGTAAACTGCCCAGATTTCTTGGCGGAAAACAGATGAATCTGGCAACATTTCTGCAGCCGGCCGATTCAAACAGAAAAACAAAACTGGCTAATAATTTTGCAATGTTACCCGCCAACGTTAACTTTTACAAGTATTTGGGGGGGTTGGCAGTGTCGTGAAAGAATCTAATCGGGACATTACAACTATTTATTGTTTGATATTATTTATTGTCTTACCTGAACTTTCAATGAGAATCGAGCAGCTGAGCAGAATGCAAAGAGTCAAATAGGAGGACAGCAGCATTTCTTTGTCTCTTTTATCTCTGTTTGTCTCTCTGTTTCTGTCTTTCTGTCTTTCTCTCTCTCTCTGTGTCTCTCTCTACTTCTCTTTCTCTCTGTCTATTTCTCTATTTCTCTCTTTCTGTCTCTCTCTCCCTCTCTTTCTCTCTGTCTCGTTCTCTATTTCTCTCTCTCTTTTTGTCTCTCTGTCTCTTTTCCTGTCCCTCTCTGTCTCTCTCCGTCTCCGTGAGGACAGAGATCGTCTCTTATTGTCTTCCGGTCGGTGTCTGAGGTAAAATGGCGTCCAGCTGATCGACTGACCATTGACCACAGCTCAAATATTGACTCAGAGACGTCACATCAGATGCACACACAGGACACGGCTCAGCAAGTGACCTTCATGTGCTTTTACAAAAGTAACCGATAGAAACATTTAAAGAAACTTTAAAGTTGCAATATGTAAAACTTACAGCTAGTGTTTAAAGTAGTTGCTGCAGTACAAATTCAAAATACTCAAGAGGGTCATCCCCCCCCCAGACTCAAAATGTATGGAGGTTCACGCTTGTCTCACATAGCCAGACATTACTTCACAGCACAGCGGAGTAGCTAACGCTAGATGATGGCTATATTGAAGGTCGTAAAAGCCTGTGCTCACGCGGAGCTCTCTACCTGACGGACAAACACACTTTATCGGCTTAGAATTATGCTGCGAACCACTAAAAACACAACAACCTCGCTGTCCTCTCCACCCGACTGAACACACTTTATTGGCTGAGAATTACGGCAACAATCGCTAAACACACTGCAAACTCCCGGTCCTCTCTTCCTGATTTACAGCCCCCTCTCTTGGCTTCAAATAACTCACCGTTCTCGGCTACGGCCGCTGAACAGGCTAAACGTTGCAAACCGCTCTGGCCGCTTGCCTGGTCCTCCGGTAACATTAGCAGTTAGCAGGGTTAGCATGGCGGCATTAGCCAGGACTTTATTGGCTGTGTCTCAATTGTTTTTGCGAGTAACAAACTTGGGTACTCTGGCTACACTGAACAAAATTCTAAACACAAGACTTTGGTTTCTGCCCCGGTTTTTCATGAGCTGAACTCAAAGATCTAAGACTTTTTCTATGTACACAAAAGGCTTATTTCTGTCAAATATTATTGACAAATCTGTCTAAATCTGTGCACAAGATAATCCATCCACCTCACAGGTGTGGCATATCAAGATGCTGATTAGACATCATGATTATTGCACAGGTGTGCCTTAGGCTGGCCACAATAAAAGGCCGCTTTAAAATGGGCAGCTTTACTGAATGGGGGGTCCGAAAACCAGTCAGTGTCTGGTGTTAGGGTTCATCGCTCTCTTTCTCTCTCTCTGTCTTAAAATATTTTTAAACAAATTTAAAAAATAATAAAGCAAATACATAAAAAATATATTACAAAATAATAACATAAAAATAATAATACAATCTTAAATGATCTTGCTCAATTTTATATTACTTTGTTGCCTATTGGAAGAGGTTTATGATTCATCCTTAAGATAAAAAGCACTTCATTTTAATTTCCCGGCACCTCTTCTCTTTATTATCGAATACACAATTAATAGTCTATATACCAGATGATCCACTAAGGCGATTGCTCCAATACTACCGGATGTCCGTCTCCTTCCTCTGTCTCTGTGTCGGCGTTCTAACCTCAGTTCAGTTCAGTTCGGATTTATTCACAAATACCAAAAGCAATATAATAATACGGTCAATGGAACAAAATGAAATAGGTATGATGAATGGGTCCCCCAAAGAAGCTAGAAAAGCTTATGGGTGGGGGCCCGTAATTTTACAAGAAAAGGGTAGTACAGTAAAGCTACATGATCACCACCTGTTACCAGACGATGATGACGGAACACAGAAAAGACGCACAAGGACATACACACAGTACCTACACATACGTTCATGCTCATATATCCCAGTAATCCATGAGAAAGCAGTTATATATTAAATATAAGTTAATAAATAATATTTTTTTAGTTGTTTTTTAAAGTTGGAGATAGAGGGCAGCACCTTAAGGTCATCATCAATCCCGTTCCAAATCTCGGGCCCCCTACATACAACACTCATACTAGTACGCAAGTATCGGCGATATTTACCATATATTAGTAATTTGGTTCTTGTTTGGTGTGTGTGCTGGGGGCTATAGATGGGAATAAGACTATTTAATCTGGAATTTAGATTATTTACAATCTGGAAGATAAGGCAAGCATTATGATATTTATTTAGCTCAACTACTCTTAATAACTGAAAACGATAAAATAAAGGGTATGAAGAAGAATTTATCTCTGACCAGGAAAGAGCCCGTATGGCTTTTTTTTGTAATGATATAAGTTTTTTAAGATGACTTGTAAAGGTGTTACACCATATCACATTACAATAATTAAGATGTGGTTCAAAAAGAGTTTTGTACAGCACAAGAAGAGCAGACAGAGGGAGGAAATGTCTGATCTTATAAAACAAACCAACATACTTCGAAAGTTTGTTAACAAGATGATCAATATGACATTTAAAAGTAAGAGATGCATCAATGAGGACCCCCAGAAATTTTGTAGAAAACACTCTTTTTATCAGTTGTTCATTTACTTTAATCGAGCAGAGATCTGTGTTTTTAAATATTTTTTTCTTGGTTGATTTAAAAACTATGTAATTTGTTTTGCTAATATTTAATGACAGTTTATTGCATTTAAACCAAGTGTCAACTTTGATTAGTTCTAAGTTTACTATACTTTGAAGGATAATTGGATTGCTGTGTGATGTAAACAAATTGGTATCGTCCGCAAAGATGATTTTATGGAAAATTGTAGATGAATTTACAAAATCATTTATATACAAGATAAATAAGAGTGGCCCCAAGATAGAGCCCTGGGGGACCCCAACGGTTATGGACTTACAAGAAGAGTTACAATCATTGACATGGACATACTGTTTTCTTTCATATAGATAACTTCTGAACCATTCAAGTGCTAAACCTCTGATACCATAATGATGCAATTTGTGCAATAAGATATCGAAATCAATGGTATCAAAAGCTTTTGATAGGTCCAAGAAAATGCCAACACCACATGTTCCCTCTTCAATACAGTCATTAATTTGTTCAATTAGGTCAAGTATCGCCATACAGGTTGTGCTCTTTTTCCTGAAACCATACTGAGACGGAACAAGGATATCAAACTTGTCAAGATAGCCACTTAGTCTATTGTATACTACCTTCTCAAATACTTTAGAGAAGGTTGGTAGAATTGATATTGGCCGGTAATTGTTCATATCATTTCGGTCGCCCGATTTATAGATTGGAATTATCTTAGCAATTTTTGTCATTTTAGGTACATTACCAGTAGATAAAGAAAGGTTAATACAATGAGCCATTGGCTCTACAATGATGTTCGCAATGACCTTCATAATCTTACTAGATATTCCATCTACACCAGTAGTGTTTGAGCTCCTTAGGTCAAGAATGATCTTGAGGAGTTCAGTACTGTCTGTTGGTCTCATGAAAAATGAATGAATGTAGTTTCCAGAGAGAAAATGCTTGAAGTTGACACTCTTCGGTTGACTTATATTTTTAGAGAGATTTACACCCACTGAAACAAAATGATCATTAAAACTCAGTGCCAGATCAACTTTAGCATCAACCAGGTCAGGTAGGACAGTCTGTTTATATCTCCTATTGAGAACTTCATTTAACACATTCCATGACCTCCTGCTGTCCCCTTGTGAAGCTTTTAGGAGTTCTGTGTAGTGATCTCTTTTAGTCTTTCTTATGATCTGTGTTAATTTATTTTTATAGGTAATATATTTCTCTTTATTTAAACTAGAAGGATTTTTCATGTACAATTTATAAAGCCTACTTTTACATTTAATAGATTTCAAAATTCCCTTTGTAATCCAAGGGTTCTGGAGAGTAGTGCTACATTTGACAGTATTTTCAGGAATTGTGTCCTTAATGGAATCTTGAATGATCTTTATCAAACTGTCATATGCAGCATCAGGAGTCCTACTGTCATAGACAGAGGCCCACGACTTGACCCTTAAGTTTGCAGTCAAATGCTGTAAGGATCTCTCATTAAGGATTTTAGTTGTAATTTTAGTAAGTGGCGGAGAGACTGGTTTACCAGAACCAAAGAAAATTACAATGGGAAAATGATCTGTGATGTCAGACTGCACGATCCCAGTCACCAGTTTAATATTTTGAATATTAGTAATGATATTGTCAATAATAGTCTTCGATGTAGCTGTTACTCTAGTAAATCTATTTATAGTGGGGAAAAAAGAGGAGGAATGCAATGTGTTCATGAAATCATGTTTTGCCCCATCTTCATTTAAGATATCAATATTATAATCCCCAAGAAGTATACAATCTTTTTTTTGATTAATCAGTTTATGTAATAGATCTTCCAGTTTAGAGAAAAATGTGTTAAGAGCAGAGTCAGGTGGACGATAAAGTACACCGACGATAAATGTTTTATCATAATTGTTAATCTCAATGAATAAAGACTCACAATAATCATCCTCTAAGAAAAAATCACATTTCTTTACCTGGAGAGTACTCTTAACCTCCGGCTGATTTGTGAGGACTCTGGTTAACTGCTCCTCAGATCTCTGCAGGGTAAATCCAGACAGCTAGCTAGACTATCTGTCCAATCAGCTAGCTAGACTATCTGTCCAATCAGCTGGCTAGACTATCTGTCCAATCAGCTGGCTAGACTATCTGTCCAATGAGCTGGTTAGACTATCTGTCCAATCGGAGATTTCTGTTGCTCATGGCATTTTTCCATCACGTGGTCTTATCAGTATTTCCTCTTGATGGGTGAACATCAGCAAAGTGTCGTTCACATAAGACCACTAACCATTATAATGATTATGATTATTCTATGGATTTATATTCTCCCAGCAATCAATTAAGTCTATAAAATGTGTGTGTGTGTGTGTGTGTTAGAGAGAGAGAGAGAGTGTGTGTGTGTGTGTGTGTGTGTGTGTGTATGTGTGTTAGAGAGTGTGTGTGTGTGTGTGTGTGTATGTGTGAGAGAGAGTGTGTGTGTGTGTGTTAGAGAGAGAGAGAGAGAGAGTGTGTGTGTGTGTGTGTGTATGTGTGTGTGTGTGTGTGTGTGTGTGTGTGTGTGTATGTGTGTGTGTGTGTGTGTGTGTGTGTGTGTGTATGTATGTATGTGTTAGAGAGTGTGCGTGTCTGTGTGTGTGTGTGTATGTATGTGTGTGTGTGTGTTAGAGTGTGTGTGTGTGTGTGTGTGCGTGTGTGTGTGTGTATGTGTATGTGTATGTGTGTGTTAGAGTGTGTGTGTGTGTGTGTATGTGTGTGTTAGAGTGTGTGTGTGTGTGTGTATGTGTGTGTTAGAGTGTGTGTGTGTGTGTGTGTGTGTGTGTGTATGTGTATGTGTGTGTTAGAGTGTGTGTGTGTGTGTGTGTGTGTGTGTGTGTGTGTGTGTATGTGTGTGTTAGAGTGTGTGTGTGTGTATGTGTATGTGTGTGTTAGAGTGTGTGTGTGTGTGTGTGTGTGTGTATGTGTATGTGTGTGTTAGAGTGTGTGTGTGTGTGTGTGTGTGTATGTGTGTGTTAGAGTGTGTGTGTGTGTGTGTGTGTGGCTATTAAGGAGAGCGTTGGGAATCTGAACAAAAAAGTTTCTAACACGATGACTTGAGTTGCAAAACATGAAGGTGCTTTTTATGCCACATGTCATCTAGCTGACGCTTCTATCCAAAGCGACTTCCAGTTGCTGTATATGTCAGAGGTCACACGCCTCTGGAGCAACTGGGGGCTTTCTCCGAATCTCTGAAACCCTCATTTTCCCTGTCTCTGTGTGGAACGTTTACTTACCTTTTTGTGTTTGTCCCCCTGCAGTTATCACCTGTCTGTCATCTCCGGTCAGCTGGCTTCACCTCTCAGACCCCCTCCCACGGCAACCTGCTTCACCCTGCCTCCGTCTCCACTCCCAACCGGCCTCTCCTCTCCTCCCCTGTTCTCCAGCTCCAGTGTCTCCCCCTCAGCTCCTCGGCCCCGGCTCCCCCGAGTATCCTCGCCCCCCCCCAAGGTTTCCCCAGCTTTCTAGTCGCTGCTTCCCAGTTCCTGGCGTCTGTCTCCCCACTTCCCTTTTCCCTTAATTACAATAAACCTGTTCATTTTTGAGCTGTGCATTTGAGTCTGTTCTGTTCCCCGCGTAACAAGACATTATGTATACATAAATGTAATTCTTAGTAAAAGTTATACATATTTTATATTTTCTTTAAGCTTATCTATAATGTGTTGAACGGCTCTAGATAGAGAGCTGATGCTGCACAGTTTCCTCTGATGAGAAAGAAGTCATGTTTGATAAAAGAAAGACACACACACACAGATTAGCACTTTCTAACTGCTCTTATGAACCACTGACAGTTTCTAAATACCTAGTTTGTAATTGATATAATAATTTAGAAATGGGGAATCCAACTCATGTTTGATGAAAAAAAGAAAAAGAGCAGCTGCTGCTGATGGTTGACATGGCGATCTGATGGTCTTGAAGATGCTGATGCGATAACATTTCACTAGAACTGTACTTCTACCATTTCATGTGACAAATGAAATTGATAAGCTCATTTCTAGTTGTCCCTTTACCACACGGTAGCCAAAATATCAGATAGTTGTTGTTTAATTAGATTGACAAACGGAAGAGAGACAAGCTCGCCCTTTTTCTCTACAGAATCCTGTGTCAAAGGAAAACCCAGACGTGAGGATATTGTGGATTTGTGCAAATTAAACGTGCCATACTACACTGACACTGAAACTAACCAGGCATGCAACCAACGACTGCTGTCAAGCCAAAGTTAGGCGTATCTCCCATCTCTAGGAGTGGGGGGGGGGGGGGGGGGACCTGGTGAATAAGTGCTGCATTGTGATTGGCTGTGTTTGGAGAAGGAAAGCGAGTCACTTCTTGTAAGATTTTTGTGTCTCAGGTAGAGAATTGTTATTTGATAATTGAAAAAAAGTCTTTGATACAAATGAAAACTGAGAGAAATAACTGGTGGTTCTGGAGATCTGGGGTGTAGTTTGAGTCAGAGGTTTCTAAAGTCATGTTAGACCTACATGTAAACATTTAGGGCAAGATTTATCAAGCCGTTGGCTCCAGGCGCTAATTGGTCGCAAAGACGGACGTAACCGATGCGGGCTATTTACAAACAGGGGGGACTTGGGTAAAATGGCAGATTGCCCGCCACATGAGCGAGAAGAGACAAGTTGCGCTTTCAATGTGCATTCGTGGGACGGTCATGGGGGAAGTTGGAGTTCCACCCAAAAAGGTGGGAGGATACGCGTGAAGTGCGCCTGATCATATATTCCGTGGTATTTACAAAGACTGCCAGTAAGAGCGCGCCTCTATTCTGGGGGGGAAATTCTCCGCCTCTTAAAAGCAGGTCTAACCAGCCGCCATCGTGTTTCCTCGTAGGCTGATACGCCGCTGGTGAAATGGCGGCAGTAATCTGAGCAAGACGAAGACATCGGCCGGGCTGAAAATATTTTTAACACAAGGATCAGACTTTGTCAGTGGAGTGAACACAAAAAAAAAAAAAAACTCCCTTTTAGGAAGAAACCTGGGACAGACCCAGGCTCTTGGTAGGTGGTGTCTGAAGGAGCCGGTTGGGGGTGTGATGAACAGTGGAAATAACGGTCACAATAAAGATAATGGAACAGTGACTAGAAATAGTGGTTGTAATAGCTTAGCCGGGAGCAGCAGAACAATGGCAACCATGATTTTGCTCCAGTCGTCCTGGTGATTCTCTCAGCAAAGCTTTCTCTGAATCTCTGAAACCCTCATTTTCCCTGTCTCTGTGTGGAACGTTTACTTACCTTTTTGTGTTTGTCCCCTGCATTTATCACCTGTCTGTTATCTCCGGTCAGCTGGCTTCACCTCTCAGACCCCCTTCCACGGCACCCTGCTTCACCCTGCCTCTACCACTTAACAAGTAAACCGCTGATGTATTCTCAGCCCTGATAGCCGACAGCTGTCTGCTCTTGAGCGGTCACACTGTCTCTCTCTCTCATGTTCACACTCAGCTCTGAGCTGTTCCTTAAAGGAGCATCCCCATTCTTATAACACAAAGATATCCTGTCAAAGATTCCTGTATTTGGTCCGAAAATCTGAACCACCCACAACTGCTTTCACACTAGAAACAAACCGGACCACGGTTCAGCTTGACTTCCTTTTTTGGTCAGACCAAATTTGGATGTGGTCTTTGAGGTAAGATGTGAGCAGAATTGGATTGTTGTTGTCATTAACTCAATGTTTTTTTAACTGAGAAACCGCTGCTTCATGTCACAATGCCAGATGATTAATCAGTAAACTTGGTGTCAGATTGAAAGGTCTGGACCAACAACAGGCAACAGTAGTTCATAAATAACAGACCTTGAGCCTCAGTGATTTGATCCCTCCGAACCTGCTCTCCTGCTGCCATGCCTTCTTCTTCCCTTTGGTCCTGGAAAGAGAAAGAGAAAGAGAAAAAGCACAATGATAAAAACAATGATTTGCTGCATTGTTTCAAAATGTTACAGTGTCTCAGCGTGACTTTTACATTTTTAATTAAATTTAAATTTTTGTTTTTTTTAATCATGACTTTTTTATGGTAGCCTAATTGGGTGGGGAGAAATCTATGCCTCTCCAGCTTCTCCCGTAGCTCTGGGTGTATGTCCTGCACTGACCTGAGTGAGAGGTAAACTGGGCTACATCGTGTCTCCCCCATTGCAGCACTGTTGTCGGCCAGTGCGAAATGTGCCAAAGTGCCAAATCGAGAGATGGTAAGATTGTCATTTTCACCAAGGCGAGTTTGGCAGCATGAGTGAAGTAGGTCCTGTTGCTGAATAGGAAACCGCTCCTGGACTTAACTTTAGATTGAAGGTGGATTATGTTGCTGGAAGGAGAGGAAACTATCTAACCAGACACCCAAGTATTTGTACACCTCCACGTTTTCTAGTTCCAACCCATCGAGCATGACAATGTTAATCAGGTGTGCAGGGGTGGGCAGCGATCGATTGAAAAGCATGAACTTGGTTTTGACAGAGTTTAGCAGTATTGGATGTTTCAGAAGGAGTGCTGAATGGCATTGAAGCTCTCCTGGAGGTTTGATAGCACAGTATCCAATGAGGGACTGGATGTGTACAGGATTGTATCATCTGCGTATAGGTGGATTTAAGAGTTCCCAACAGCAAGAGCCACATCATTGATGTATAGGGAGAAAAGAGTCTGCCCCAGAATCAAACCTTGTGTCACCCCAATACAGACACCCATAGGTCCGGAGAGCAGGCCCTCAGATTTAACGCAATGGACACTGTCAGAAAAATAGTTATTGAACCACGTGAGGCAGCCATGAGAGAACCCAAGGTTGTTGAGTCTGTCTATGAGAATATGATGGTTAACAGAGTGAAAGGCCTTGGACAGATCAATGTAGACGGCTGCACAGTAGTGCTTTTTGTCAATGGCAATGGTGATGTTGTTTATGACTTATGACTTATGATTTGAGGGTGGCTGTGGTACAGCCATGACCGGCACGGAAGCCAGATTGTGTAGCGGAAAGGATACGGTGGGATTCAAGATGGTTGGTAATCTGTTTATTGACCAAGCTTTCGAAGACTTTTGAGAGACAGGTAAAATGGATGGATGGATCTAAAGCAGTTTGGGTCAAGGGTGTCTCCGCCTTTGAAGAGAGGGATGACTGCGGGGGATTTCCAATCTCCAGGAATTTCTGAAGATGCAAGAGACAGGCTGAATATGTTGGTAATGGGGGAAGCAATACAATTTGAAAGATAATTTTAGGAAATTGGGGTCAAGGTTCTCTAGCCCAGATTTTGCAACTCCCTCAACACATCAGCTGTCATGGTAGGGGTAAAGGAAAAGTGTGGTGGGTGTGGACCAGTAGCTGCAGGTTTTGTAGAGCAGTTTGCTGGGGGGCCGGTCGCCAGATGGGAAGCATGACCGGGTTCAGCAAAATGTTTATTGAGGCTCTCTATTATCATAGACTTGTTGGTGGTGATATTATTACCTAATTTCAGAGCCGTGGGCAGCTGGGATGTGTTCTTGTTCTCCATCGTTTTTACAGTGTCCCAGAACTTTTTTGAGTTGGCAAGAAGCAAATTTCAGTTTGAAGTAGCTTAGCTATTCTGACTGCCAGAGTGTACCAGTTCCTGGCTTCTTTAACACTAGAACGGCCATGGCGGTCATTTTGACCATTTGGAAATTTATATGTGTAATAACTTAGCTCGTACCTGACTTTTCCTAAAAGAGTCTGTATTTTCATTTAAATGTGTTTTTATATACATTACACAAAAGGCAAAGAAAATACAATCACTTTTACCTATTTTGGCCACACACGGTCATATTGACCGCTCGGATTTTCACGGTATTGTTTTTACTCTTTTGCACGGTTGAAGATGCATTTTGGTTGCTTAGTAACTATCATTGTCTCTGTCCGAGACACATAACTAGCGGTCTTGAGTAACAAGTGTGGGCATCACCGATGGGCTGAAGGCAAAGCCAGAGAGGTAACGTAGGCTACCACGGCGTGGATGGACTCTGTTCCGAATCAGAAGGCAAGCACCGGGTGCTTGCTCTGTGAAAGGCGCGGTACACGTAGATGGTCGGTGGTGGCTGTCTACGTGTGAATTATTGAAACACATAGCCTATTACTATTCAAATGTATAATTAAACTCATTAAAATGTACATTTCGGTGTTATTACGTTTTTCTAAAGATATCCTAAAACAATACATGCAATAATATCGCAATTTCAATTGCCTTTCTGGCTCAGTCCTAAACTGGTTTGAATCCTATTTAAAGAATAGGGACTACTTTGTATCTATAGGTAATTATACATCTGAGCATTCAAATATGACATGCGGAGTTCCCCAAGGCTCCGTTCTGGGGCCTCTTCTGTTTAACATCTACATGCTTCCACTGGCTCAGATTATGGAAAACAACAAAATAAGTTACCACAGTTATGCGGACGACACACAAATTTACATAACCTTATCGCCAGGAGACTATAGTCCAATACAAACACTGACTAAGTGCATTGAACAAATTAACGACTGGATGTGCCAGAACTTTCTTAAATTAAATGAAGAAAAAACTGAGGTGGTTGTTTTTGGAGCAAAAGAGGAACGATTGAAAGTCAGCACTCAGCTTCAAACGACAATGTAAAAAACAACAGACAAAGCCAGAAATCTTGGTGTAATTATGCACTCAGACCTGAATTTCAACAGCCACATTAAGACAATTACAAAGCCATCCTATTACCACCTTAAGAATATATCAAGGGTAAAGGGACTTATGTCTCAGCAGGACTTGGAAAAACTTGTTCATGCTTTTATCTTCAGTAGACTGGACTACTGTAACGGTGTCTTTACAGGTCTCCCTAAAAAATCAATCAGACAGTTGCAGCTGATTCAGAACGCTGCTGCTCGAGTCCTCACTAAGACCAAGAAAGTGGATCACATCAGTCCAGTTCTGAAGTCTTTACACTGGCTTCCTGTGCCTCAGAGAGTTCATTTCAAAATCCTTTTGCTAGTTCATAAATCATTAAACGGTTTAGGTCCACAATACATTTCTGACCTGCTAGTAAACTACGAACCCCCCAGACCTCTCAGGTCGTCTGGGTCAGGTCTGCTTTCTGTCCCCAGAGTCAGAACTAAACACGGAGAAGCAGCATTTAGTTTCTATGCTCCACACATCTGGAACCAACTTCCAGAAAATTGTAGGTCCACTGCAACTCTCAGTTCTTTAAAATCAAGGCTGAAGACCTTTCTTTTTGATGTTTTTCTTTAAATAATTGTCCATTTCTTATACTTCCGTTGCTTATTTTATTTGCTTTTATATTTTTAACTGTTTTTAACTGCTCTTTAATTTTTTATTTCTTATATTGCACTGTAACTTTTATTCTTGTATTTTAATTGTCTTCATGTAAAGCACTTTGAATTGCCCTGTTGCTGAAAAGTGCTATACAAATAAAGCTGCCTTGCCTTGCAATTCAGCAATTCATGAGAGACTATAGACTTTGGAATCTGGTGGTCAAAATGACCGCTCACGGCAGGTTCTAGTAGTTATGGAATTCCGGCACTTCTAGTGCTAGAGACTTGCATGTCATGGGGGTTGTTCGAAGCTAATGCAGTTCGCCACAGGATGTTTTCATGTTGGTTGAGGGTGGACAGCTCTGGGGTGAACCAGGGAATGTATCTACTCTTGGGTCTACACTAGACTTGAGTGTTTATGAAGAGATTTGTTCCTCACCAGTTTCTTCAGCACTTCATGGACAGCGTCATTGAGTTCATGTTTGTGCATCTTGAACAGGTGTTCTGTCCAAGTTGTACACACTGTACACAAAATACAGTAAATAATGTAACATTAGAGCACATCACAAGCTATTTTTCTTTGTTAATTCAGAGTTTCAGAGGTAAATGAAGTAGTTTCCTCACCAAGGGCTCTGGGCCTTCGTTCAGGTTTATGATCCCAGCATATCTTCATCAGTCCTGTCAACTCTGTCAAGCCGGTAGCATCACCCTTGATATCATCGAGCTTTGGGCGGTCTCCCTCCGGGATGCGAAGCATCACTAAGGCGGGCTTTGCATCTACATTGCACGAATAATTAAAAAGGCTGTCAGAGTGGCCTTGAGGTTAAATGAGAACTTGGTAATACCTGTATAGACGGTCTGGACTTATGATGTTTATGTAAAGGTTCAGGTTAAATCCTGCTAAATGGGACAACTCTGCCACCTGCTGTTGTAAATGTCATTGAGTAGAGCTGTAACAATTCCAAATTTGACTGTACAATTAATTGTCTCAGAAATAATTAAGATTAACAAAATAAACGTCTCTTTTAGTCAAATGTATTTATTTATGCATCACTTTTCGAACAAATGAATCCCATGATACATCTTTTGTTACATCAATGTCATGTGACCCAAAAAATAACACAAGTAACGAGTCTATAAAGTAAACCCTGCCTCTTTATAATCATAAATGATATTTTTTTTTGTTCTTAAATTAACATAAAGTTGACAATTACCATCAACAGTCTTAGCCTTAGGACCTTATCTTATGTCAGCAATTAATTGCGGTTAAGCAAAGAAATTATGATTACCTAAAAAAATTGCCTCTATATCAGGTCTAGCACTGAGTAGCAGTAGCAGATGGCATGCTGCCCTAAATAACTTTTTGTACATATATGAAAAGTAAAGCACTGCAATGATTTATTTCACATATAACTGGCAGCACCACAGTTTGCTGTCAGGCGGCGCCATCTACAATTACAGAGTCCTGCCATTCTTGACCACGTGTAAATAATCAAAGAAAACACTCAAAGGAGAAAACTCTAAGATAAAGGTAGAAGATGTTCTGAGCAGTGATAGTGAGAGAAGCTAAATCAGTCCATCCAGAATTTTGCAATGTCGCAATCAAAATTCACTCAAATTCAACCAATCACCATGAATTTGGTGCAACTCGCAATTTTGACCAATCACCACAATTTTAAAACAATTTCAACCAATAACCAGAGTTTCCCACGACTTCAACCAATCACAGCAGTCCCGCGTGCCAGACGTTGGTTCAGTACGTGACTCTGAGAGCAACTGACCAAGCGGGAGTGAGAACGGAACGACGTAACACATGTACGTCGCCAAATTCATTTTGTTGTTTCTGATATGAAGACAAGACATGTGACTCGAACATCTCACATTTACCAACAAAACGTGCAGCGAAAGACCGTGCAAAACATTTCAGACCGTCCTGCCAATCTGTATACATTACGCTGTAATGATTTTTCACTATGAAGTTGCTGAAAGCTGCTGCTGTTTACACACACAAATACGCACACACAGTCACACACATACACACACACACACCCAGTGGATGCAGGAAAATCCAGAGATGAGACGATACAATGACGTAAATTGAGGACAGCCATGCTCGTTATTTTAAGTGCAATGATAAGTTAATGTCCAATAAGTACTTTATCAAACTGTATGAATGTGTCCCAGACCAGGATATGAAATTAACCAACAATGTAAAGATCAACAAGCCAATGACACATATGTTCAAATTTGATTAATTCAATAAATAAATAAATAAATCCACCAGCCATTTGCAGCATCCTGAGCCTTGTTGGTTACTAGGAAAACTCAGCCTAGAGTAGTTTTATTCTCCCCGAAATAAGTTTTATACTTAAAGAAAAAAATTGAAACCTTGTTTTGCAATTTTAACTGTCACTCACAACTTCATTGCAACAAAATACAAAAGACATCACAACTTTTTTCACAATTTTTTACAAAAGCTCCTGCAAAATCTGGCATTTTGGGCCGCAACAATCTAAATAATAGGCCGCGAAATCCTTGAGGGACTGCTAAAGATACAATAGTCACTTACTTCCATATGGTTGTTTCCCTGTGACAATGGACCAAAGGAGTATCCCATAACTAAAAGACAGACAAAGTTTCATATCAGAATTATTATCCATCATAACAATTACACCATGGCTTATTGCTGGCTAGGATTTGTTGTCATCTGTAAATTAATGCTCATGTGAGAATCAGGATATTCAATGACAATAAGGAAAGCTGTGCATGAAGTCATATTGGTATCCCTCCTACCTGAAAACAATTTCCTCTCCTGTTAAAGGTCACATGGCATGAACATTTTTAGGGGAACACTAAGGCCTATACAAAAGCATCCAAAAAGCAGCGTGTAATAGGGCCTTTAAAGCAAGAGACTTTAAGTCCGTGAAAAGCGCTATACAAATTCACTTTATTATAATTATTATTATTATTATTATTAAAGGACTAAGCAACTGATATTTTTACTTCCTGTCAATACTGAACCTGTTAGCATGGAAGCTGGAGTGATCCCATCTCCAGTTATTATTTATTATATGATAAATAAAACATCAAGTGCTGGTTCAATGTTCTTGTACCTGTAGATATCAAAGGCTCTGCTAGGTTCATACGATGCTTCAAAAGCCTCTGGTGGCATGTAGTTAATCGTCCCTCCTAGTGGTTCATCGTTGTTGGGAACATGTGTGACGCTGCAGGAAATCCGGGCAAGGCCAAAATCTGTAAGCTGCAGAGAGAATTAGCAAAGAGAGGAAGGAGGCAGAAGAGGTTCTTTATTTAGTAACTCTTTATTTGAAGGGGTGTGGAGAAGACCTGTCATGAAACCTGTCATGAACATGAAGGAGTCTTTATGAATGCTCATGACTGTTGTAAAGTACTCATTTGCTGTACTGCTCTTTTCATTTTTTATTCTTACTGTTATTTTATTTTTATTTTTAATTTACTACATACTGTGTACATATACTTATGTTGTTATATTATATTTAGAGAATGTGTGACATGCCCTAACAACACCAAAACAAATTCCTTGTATGTGTAAAAAACGTACTTGGCAATAAAGCTTTTCTGATTCTGATTTGGTAAATTATGACACTTTTAATGCTAAGTTAGCATTGTTTGAAATGTTTGTGTTATGACAACTTGACATTAGCCTAAACATAACCTGTCATGAATCTGTCATATGAGGCCTCATTATCAAACTTTAAGAAACTATTTAGCGTTATGTGTTAACACTACATTAAACTGCCAATTAAGCTTTAGTGCGTAACATTTTGATGTTAAAGCCCCAGTGTGTAAGAACTTCTCCCATCTAGCGGTGAAATTGTATATGACAACCAACTGAATATTACTTTCTAGCCCCCCCCCCCCCCCCCCCCCCCCCCCATTCCGAGTGCGTTATTACTCCTACGGTGGCCGAACCCGAAATTAGCGACAACCGTACGTGAGTGTCCCTTCCAGTGTAATAATAGTTTTACGTTATTTTGGTACCATTTCATTGCTAACATCAGCTATCAGGTTCCAAAACATATGCAAGCTAATATTAGCAGCGTCCTTTTTAAAATCCTTGCTCCTCATCAGCTCTTTCCATCTTGGAAAAGCCACTCCAATATTAACTTTGGTCGCGTTGCTTTGCCTGTCACGTTGTTGTTTTAATTTCCTCGGCGACTCAGTTACACGTCCTCGATAATAGACGCAACAGGCTTTCAAATCTCCCAGCAGTGAGTCACAAGTAATCTTCTCCCCCTCCCTACCTGGCATACGTCACAGTCAGTGCCACTGAGTGAAAAGCGTGAAATGCGGAGCAGTATAGCCTGTATGTCCCTTACGGGCTACCGTAGTTCAAGTTGGCACATGGCTATGGAGCGTCTACCCCAGTTCATGTAAGCGCAAATGTAAAATTTTAAGCCAATAGGAATACTTAGAATTGATGGTGGTGGTCAATATTCATAAAAAAGAACAAGTTTGTGAAGGGCAATACAGATTTTGATAATGAACAACTATAAATGTTACACACTGGGGCTTTAATGAACATTACATTACATTCAAGCCAAATGAGTTGCTAGAACGCTAATTAAGTCTCAGCTCCACAAAACTCTCTCTGTGGGATGATTTTTACATTGGTCGTCATAAGACTGTTAGGGTTGGACAAAGACCTTGACAAATGGGTAGTGCGGGTGAACTGGGCAAAGAGTTTTGGTCTCAAGGTCTTAGGACTCTCAGATTGAAGAGAAACAATGCAGACTCCATCCTGGTGATGGAACAATGGACCAGCTCTTCACTCTTGCAAGGATCCTGGAGGGGGCCTGGGAATATGCCCATTCGGTCTACATGTGCTTTGAGGATCTGGAGAAGACGTATCACCAGGTCCCCTGGAAGATACTGTGGGAGGTGCTGCAGGAGTATAGGGTGAGGACTATCCAATCCATGTATATCCAAAGTGAAAGCTGTGTCCGGGGGGCTCAGTAGTAAGTTGACTCATTCCAGGTGAGGGTTGGCCTCCATCAGGGTTGCAGTTCGGTGAGCTGAAGATATCATCGCTGTTTTTTGCAGATAATGTGGTCCAGATGGCATCATCATTCTGTGACCTTCAGCACTCACTGGATCTGCGCCCATGGAGCCAGGTCAGGCACACAAGATTCTCACTCACAGCGCATCAATTAGGGACACTTGGTTGTTTCATTTGGCAGTTGTTACTGATGCAAATAATGTGTTTTAGTGTCAGGACTCTTGGCATCACTTTTTGACGCTCTGAGTCGGGACCGATTTGGCGTTAAATGAACGTAAAAATGTACGTTTAAGTGACACATGGGACAAAAACAGGACATAAACCCTGGTCTTCTAGGTGAAAGTCCTGTGTTGTTTGACCCATCCACCCCCTCCCCCCAACCTGACTCCTTACAAGAATGTTTGATCTTTAATACTATTCATAACCATTGTAGCTCTTCATATATTGTCATATCATTGTAGAGCATTGCGGTTGAGCTGCTGCTCTGCCCATTGCATCCCATACAGAAACGTAAGGGTGATTTTGGCATTGCTATCTGACTATAAGAACCACTGAACAAGCGTCCCTATCTAACCCTAACCACAAGTTAGGAATGAAAATGAGATGTTCTGGAACCAAAATCATGAAGAGGTGCATATCTTGATTAAGCTGTACAATGTTGAGGCCTGGAGTTTGGCTCTTGATAAACAGTAAATCTATTTACTACCATATATTATCAAGTTGCAATATGTAAGGAAAACCCATGTCTGTATCTTTTGGGTTTACAATATGTGTTTTTCAGGCTCCATTTAGTCTCCAGATAGTGTGCAAACTATTACAACAGTATAGAGTAAGCATGATGCCTTAAAGCGACTCACCTTGGCATTGAGAAAGTCGTCCAGCAGCACATTTTGGGGCTTCAGGTCCTGGTGGAGCACGGGACGGGGCAGACTGTGGAGGAAGTTTATACCTAGAGCTACTTGGTGAGCCAGATTGAAGACCAGCGGCCAGGGTGGAGTTCCCCTCAATGCTTCCTGTAAGATTGTTTCCAGAGTTACAGATCCACAAATAGTGGAGATAGTGAGCTACACATACAGCCTACACCACCATTCAAAGGTTTGGAATATGCTGTTATACTTATGTTCTTATTTTCTTTACTGATGACTATTTGAACATAAAACGATATAACTCAATGTATAACAAATGTATTATATATTATTTATTGATTCTATGCTTTTTTAAATTGTTAAAGCAACACTTTTAATTGTAGCATGAGTATTTGTTTACAGAGTATTGCTACTCTAAGTAAAATATATGAGTAGTTGTTCCACCCTGGTTACCTGTAGGGAGGCCAATGATCCATGAGCTCCATGACCACACCAAGCTGTGTTGACCTGCCAGAGGGCGTTTGACCCTTGAAGACCCCTCGGACGGCCATAACATGCTGGCAGGTGGCTTGACGCATTATTTTGATCTCGTGCAGCAAAGACTTCTCGGTCCTGTGTGTGTTTGCATTATGAATAATTCACACAACTGTATGTAGTTATAAACAGGAAACCCTTTGTAAGCACTTACCCCTCGCCCTGAAGAAGCACTTTAATGGCCACGTCAATGCCCCACTGATGATGCCTGGCTTTGTAGATTTGTCCAAAACCCCCAGAGTCAATCACATTCCAGTCCCCCAGGCTGGAGTCTTCAACAAACTGTTCAGAGTCTTCAACAATGTGTGCCATATTTCACTGGAGGAACAAATTATTGGTATAATCAAACCCTGAGTCCAGTTTAGACTAGGGATGCACTGATACTGATGCCAGTATCGGGTATCGTCCGATGCCGTGTGCATGTACTCGTACTTGTAGTCATAAAATTACTCTGAGACTATCACACCCGATACCACCTCATAGCAATGTGACAATACAGTCTCCATGAAGCAGGAATAGGCAATGGAAGAGGAGCAATGCCAGCCGTTTGGAGATTTTTTACTGTAAAAAAAATAGCTAGGCTCTTGACCAATGCATGATTGCACTTGACGACCAGCCATTGTCAGTCGTTAATAATACTGGGTTTCCACGTCTTCTCAGTGTATTGGAGATGGGAGATTCCCAGCCGTCACCAAATCACCATGTTTCCAAAGAAATCAGCAGCCTGTTGCCCGTAAACTTCACCACTGATATTTGGAGTATCGGTGTTAGCCCAATGTCTCTCATCAAATTAACGGGCATAAACATGAAGAAAGCCATATTTCAATCTGCTCTGTCTGCATGATGCAGTTTCTACACAGCGCTGTTTTACCAACCGCAGTGCTACTCTGTAAATAACGATTTGTTCATAAACAGGCTGTAACAAAAGCTCTCGGTAACTGTTTTACCTGTTATAGTTTGCCACAAGTCTTTAAATTTGGACAAAATATTGTGAACTTCTGCTGGCGTAAACACCCCATTCTCTCAGCTGGATCAGTAAATCCACATGGCTGCTTAATATGCATGTAAATTATGTCATCTGACTTTTTCATTCTTTCTAAACTTCACTCAGTATTTTGAGATAGAGATAGATAGATAGATAGATAGATAGACAGACAGATAGACTTTATTAATCCCAAATTGGGAAATTGCTCTGTTACAAGCAGCAAGTTACCAAGGTCATACACAACACACATACTCACTCACATACAAACCAAAAATATAAGAAATATACTAGAAATAGTCAGTCTGGGTTGTTATTGATAGACAGCAGTTTGTTCAGTCACCTCCTCTCCTCCACAGGTTTCTATCCAATGAGTTATTTAAGTTGGTTCTTACAGATTGTTTACAGTCTGTCAGCACTAAAGAGTGAGTGTTAGTGTACTCTAAATTGCAGGAGTTTACATGTGTTTTTTTCTGAGGAATAGCCATGGCCACTATTTCCCCAGACGGCTGTTCATCGCTAATTGCAGCTTTAATTATCACTATATAGTTCATATAGATATAGTTGTAATCACCAATGTTGGTGAAGCCCATTCAAAATGTGTTTTATGTCCCCAAATTGAAAAACTGCAAACAAAAATATCTAAATGAGTTATTTTTTGTTAGTTACAGATATGAACATTGTGAAGTGTTAACAGATGAGCCAGTCTGTAGGATTCAGTGAGACCAAAGGTGGGTCACAGTTTTAAGTGGTAGTTTTGAGCATACCTCAGCCAGTTTCACCGACATGATCTGACAAGTTCTGACATTCTCTACATTTTTCACTGATAACATGAGCTCAGATTAAAATCTAAACAGTGTTGATGTACATGAGAGCCTCTGTCAGTAATACATGCTAACCTTTTTCAGATCACTGTCATTTAACTCAGAGAAAAATTCTACAGAATATTTCAAATAGATATTTTGAATCAGCCAACTCAGAGAAAAATTCTACAGAATATTTCAAATAGATATTTTGAATCAGCCAATCAATGAAGAACATTTCTACTGTCCAGTTAAACAGAGAAACAGCACAATGTGATCAAAGCTGATTATCAGACATTTACAGATTCCTCTGCTGGATTCTTTCCTGCTGAACTCTTCAGGTCGACCTAAAGACTCTTTAAACCTTCGTGTGTTGAGGAAACGCTGGCAGAGACGAAGCTGCTCTTCTCTTCTCTTCAGTCCGGTGTCTGTGTGCGTCTGATCCGAGGACAACGGCACACACTCATAACTTCAGTCCATGTCTAAACAAAATCAGAGATAAGTTCAAACGTGTCCAACAGTTGGTAGATGTCAGCCAATCAGAAAGGTGTTTTAATTTCCTTCTTCCTCCCCGTTCCCCGCCAGAGGAGATTGGCTAATCAATGCTATTTGTTACACCTGTGTTGAGTGTTTAAATGTTTCTTGTGATCTAACCAGTGTCAAACACTGATATGGGGTTATACAGAGATTTTTAAAATTAATTTATATACAAGGACGACGCACATCAGCTAATGTTCAACTGTAGTCCGTTGGTGAGATGTTTTAAAAGGCAGAGCAACAGGAAACGGCGAGACATTATACAGGTTAACATTTACATACAGAAGACAAGACGCCGACAGCACCAGCAACAACTAAACTAAATAAAGTTATTATTATTATCAATCCAAGCTGCTATCAATGTTAAGACTTTTTGCAGAAGACGCACACAAAGACACACGCATTCAAACGCAGACACAAACACTAACACACACACAAACACACACACAGACACACACACACAGAGACACACAAACACACGCACACACACATACACACAAATACAGAGACACACACACTCTCTCACACACACACACACTCAAACAAACACAAACACACACATTCACACACACACTTCCGCATACTCCCATTTGTCCCCGTTTTTAATATATGGTGGGGACACATGGCAAGGTGAGTACTGATAGGGACGCTTTCTAAATTACTTTCTAAATGACTTTTAAATGAGCTAGAGACTAGGTGTCAACAACAAATGTTAAGATTTCACAAATAAATGCCAAACCAGACTTTTACCAAATCTATGGGGACACATGGCAATTCCATCACACACACAGATGCACACAGACACACACACAGACACACAGACACACAGACACACACACACACACACAGAGAGAGACGTTGAGTTCAATGATGTGACACAGAAGCAGGTAAAAGTGAGAATGTGGACTTTTATTTGCCAAAAGGCTGAAATGACTCAGCGTTTTCTCTTCAGTGTGATTAAGGCTTCAGACAGTTTGATAAATGAACAGTTAGTTTGGTCCTTTAAAGACGGCGCCACTCAGGAGAGTCTCTGATTGGTTCGGGAGCATCTCTGTCTCCGCCCCATCGTCACTTTTTACCAGCTGCAGTTCATACAGGAAATAAATATCTTTTAGTACAAAAGTTAATGTTTCTAGAAAGATTTAAAGGTTCTGCTGCATCCAGAGGAGCTTGTGATTGGTCGGCCGATGAGTGGAGGCAGGGTCAAAGGTCAAAGGTCACACAGAGCCGACTGGATCCTTCTGTCCTCTCATGTAGAACCCGGACCGGCTGGGTTTCAAAACCTCCTAAGGGTAAAAAAAAATGGGTTTAACAGGGACAAGCATAAAAAAGGGCCAAAAAAGGCTAAAAAAAACCACCCGAAAAGGGCCAAAAAAAGCACCCGAAAAGGGCCAAAGAAGCACCAAAAAAGGGCCAAAGAAGTACCCGAAAAGGGCCAAAAAAAAGCACCCGAAAAGGGCCAAAGAAGCTCCAAAAAGGGCCAAAGAAGCACCAAAAAGGGACAAAGAAAGGTTAAAAAAAAACACTGAAAAAGGGTAACAAAAAAAGAGCACCAGAAAAAGTGTCCAAAAGTGTTAAAATGGTAATAAAAAAGCTTTGAAAGCTTCTAAGTAGAAACAGTTTGTGTGGAGGTTGGTGCGGTCACTGATGACAGACATAAAGACAGAAACACAGAATTCTGCAGACTATAAACAAATAAAAAGAAAAGTGAGAATGTTAACACGTCTCCTCCCCGAACAGAGAAGGAGTCTCTAAACTCGGCAGACTGTCCTTCAGTAAAAACTTCCACACATTCTGTTTGGGTCTGAAGATAAAAAAATGTTAATAAAGTTTTAAAAGTCGGCCACGCGGTGTCGGTGGATACATGTAGGCCCCGCCCTCTCCACCTCCTGGGTGAGATGACAAGGCACTTGCAGGTCCTGTGATTGGTCCAATCTCAGCGAGCTTCAGATGTGATGTCACAGTGTGTGGCTGTGTTCAGGGTCAGAGGAAACATCCGTTATCACATCGCTGCATCTGGAACATCAAAAATAAGACTTCTTAGAATCATTATTATACTGATGATAACATATAGCATCAAAGACTTCTGAGAATCATTATTATACTGATAATAACATATAACATCAAAGACTTCTGAGAATCATTATTATACTAATAATAACATATAACATCAAAGACTTAGAATCATTATTATACTGATGATAACATAAAGCATCAAAGACTTCTGAGAATGATTATTAAACTGATGATAATATATAGCATCAAAGACTTCTGAGAATCATTATTAAACTGATGTTAACATATCGCATCAAAGACTTCTGAGAATCATTATTAAACTGATGATAATATATAACATCAAAGACTTCTGAGAATCATTATTGTACTGATAACATATAACATCAAAGACTTCTTAGAATCATTAAAATGATGATATATAGCATCAAAGACTTAGAATCATTATTAAACTGATGATAATATATGGCATCAAAGACTTAGAATCATTATTATACTGATACTAACACATAGCATCAAAGACTTAGAATCATTATTATACTGATAACATATAGCATCAAAGACTTCTGAGAATCATTATTATACTGATAATAACATATAGCATCAAAGACGTCTGAGAATCATTATTAAACTGATGATCATATATAGCATCAAAGACTTCTGAGAATCATTATTAAACTGATGATAATATATTGCATCAGACTTCTGAGAATCATTATTAAACTGATGATAATATATAGCATCAAAGACCTCTAAGAATCATTATTATAATGATAATAACATACAACATCAAAGACTTAGAATCATTATTATACTGATAATAACATACAGCATCAAAGACTTCTGAGAATGATTATTAAACTGATGATAATATATAACATCAAAGACTTAGAATCATTATTATACTGATGATAACATAAAGCATCAAAGACTTCTGAGAACGATTATTAAACTGATGATAATATATAACATCAAAGACTTAGAATCATTATTATACTGATGATAACATAAAGCATCAAAGACTTCTGAGAATGATTATTAAACTGATGATAATATAACAGCAAAGACTTAGAATCAGTATTAAACTGATGATAACATATAGCATCAAAGACTTCTGAGAGTCATTATTAAACTCATGATAATATATTGCATCAAAGACTGAGAATCATTATTAAACTGATGATAATATATTGCATCAAAGACTTCTGAGAATCATTATTAAACTGATGATAATATATAGCATCAAATACTTCTGAGAATCATTATTAAACTGATGATAATATATAGCATCAAATACTTCTGAGAATCATTATTAAACTGATAATAACATATAACATCAAAGACTTCTGAGAATGATTATTAAACTGATGATAATATATTGCATCAAAGACTTCTGAGAATCATTATTAAACTGATGATAATATATTGCATCAAAGACTTCTGAGAATCATTATTAAACTGATGATAATATATAGCATCAAATACTTCTGAGAATCATTATTAAACTGATAATAACATATAACATCAAAGACTTCTGAGAATGATTATTAAACTGATGATAATATATAACATCAAAGATTTAGAATCATTATTAAACTGATGATAATATATAACATCAAATACTTCTGAGAATGATTATTAAACTGATGATAATATATAACATCAAAGACTTCTGAGAATCATTATTAAACTGATGATAATATATTGCATCAAAGACTTAGAATCATTATTATACTGATGATAACATAAAGCATCAAAGACTTCTGAGAATGATTATTAAACTGATGATAATATATAACATCAAAGACTTAGAATCATTATTAAACTGATGATAACATATAGCATCAAAGACTTCTGAGAATCATTATTAAACTTATGATAATATATTGCATCAAAGACTTCTGAGAATCATTATTAAACTGATGATAATATATACCATCAAAGACAGAATCATTATTATACTGATGATAATATATAGCATCAAAGACTTCTGGGAATCATTATTAAACTGATGATAACATATAACATCAAAGACTTAGAATCATTATTAAACTGATGATAATATATAACATCAAATACTTCTGAGAATGATTATTAAACTGATGATAATATATAACATCAAAGACTTCTGAGAATCATTATTAAACTGATAATATATAACATCAAAGACTTCTGAGAATCATTATTAAACTGATGATAATATATTGCATCAAAGACTTAGAATCATTATTAAACTGATGATAATATATACCATCAAAGACAGAATTATTATTAAACTGATGATAATATATAACATCAAAGACTTCTGAGAATCATTATTAAACTGATGATAATATATTGCATCAAAGACTTAGAATCATTATTATACTGATGATAACATAAAGCATCAAAGACTTCTGAGAATGATTATTAAACTGATGATAATATATTGCATCAAAGACTTCTGAGAATCATTATTAAACTGATAATATATAACATCAAAGACTTCTGAGAATCATTATTAAACTGATGATAATATATTGCATCAAAGACTTAGAATCATTATTAAACTGATGATAATATATACCATCAAAGACAGAATCATTATTAAACTGATGATAATATATTGCATCAAATACTTCTGAGAATCATTATTAAACTGATAATAACATATAACATCAAAGACTTCTGAGAATCATTATTAAGCTGATAATAATATATTGCATCAGACTTCTGAGAATCATTATTAAACTGATGATAATATATAGCATCAAAGACTTCTAAGAATCATTATTATAATGATAATAACATATCAAAGACTTCTTAGAATCAATAAACTGATGATAATATATAACATCAAATACTTCTGAGAATCATTATTATACTGATGATAACATACAGCATCAAAGACTTCTGAGAATGAGTATTAAACTGATGATAATATATAACATCAAAGACTTAGAATCATTATTATACTGATGATAATATATTGCATCAAATACTTCTGAGAATCATTATTAAACTGATAATAACATATAACATCAAAGACTTCTGAGAATCATTATTATACTGATAATAACATATAGCATCAAAGACTTCTGAGAATCATTATTAAACTGATAATAACATATAGCATCAAAGACTTCTGAGAATCATTATTATACTGATAATAACATATGACATCAAAGACTTCTGAGAATCATTATTAAACTGATGATAATATATTGCATCAAAGACTTCTGAGAATCATTATTAAACTGATGATAATATATAGAATCATAGAGTCACCTGACGGCGGCCTCAGGCCTCGCTGGCGCTGCTGTTCCTGTTGATCTCTCTGATTCCCTGAAGGATCCTCTTCATGTGACCTACTTTAGTTACACCCAGATCCTACACACACACACACACACACACACACACACACACACACACACACACACACACACACACACACACACACACACACACACACACATATTATGCTGTTATAGTTTTAGACTGCCTGGGGACTTCCTTCC
>CM042430.1:40557982-40565482 GCA_023631565.1 Gymnocephalus cernua
GTATAGTGTTACATGTGAGGTGTTACCTGTGTACCTGTATAGTGTTACATGTGTGTTGTTACCTGTGTAGTGTTACCTGTGTAGTGTTACCTGTGAGGTGTTACCTGTGTAGTGTTACCTGTGTACCTGTATAGTGTTACATGTGAGGTGTTACCTGTGTACCTGTGTGGTGTTACCTGTGTAGTGTTACCTGTGTACCTGTGTAGTGTTACCTGTGTGGTGTTACCTGTGTAGTGTTACCTGTGTACCTGTGTAGTGTTACCTGTATAGTGTTACATGTGAGGTGTTACCTGTGTAGTGTTACCTGTGTACCTGTATAGTGTTACATGTGAGGTGTTACCTGTGTACCTGTATAGTGTTACATGTGTGTTGTTACCTGTGTAGTGTTACCTGTGTAGTGTTACCTGTGAGGTGTTACCTGTGTAGTGTTACCTGTGTACCTGTATAGTGTTACATGTGAGGTGTTACCTGTGTACCTGTGTGGTGTTACCTGTGTAGTGTTACCTGTGTACCTGTGTAGTGTTACCTGTGTGGTGTTACCTGTGTAGTGTTACCTGTGTACCTGTGTAGTGTTACCTGTGTACCTGTGTGGTGTTACCTGTATAGTGTTACCTGTGTGGTGTTACCTGTATAGTGTTACCCGTGTACCTGTGTAGTGTTACCTGTGTGGTGTTACCTGTGTGGTGTTACCTGTATAGTGTTACCTGTGTAATGTTACCTGTGTGGTGTTACCTGTATAGTGTTACCTGTGTAGTGTTACCTGTGTGGTGTTACCTGTATAGTGTTACCTGTGTAATGTTACCTGTGTGGTGTTACCTGTATAGTGTTACCTGTGTAGTGTTACCTGTGTGGTGTTACCTGTATAGTGTTACCTGTGTAATGTTACCTGTGTGGTGTTACCTGTATAGTGTTACCTGTGTAGTGTTACCTGTGTGGTGTTACCTGTATAGTGTTACCTGTTTAGTGTTACCTGTGTGGTGTTACCTGTATAGTGTTACCTGTGTAGTTTTACCTGTGTAGTGTTACCTGTGTAGTGTTACCTGTGAGGTGTTACCTGTGTAGTGTTACCTGTGTACCTGTATAGTGTTACATGTGAGGTGTTACCTGTGTACCTGTGTGGTGTTACCTGTGTAGTGTTACCTGTGTACCTGTGTAGTGTTACCTGTGTGGTGTTACCTGTGTAGTGTTACCTGTGTACCTGTGTAGTGTTACCTGTGTACCTGTGTGGTGTTACCTGTATAGTGTTACCTGTGTGGTGTTACCTGTATAGTGTTACCCGTGTACCTGTGTAGTGTTACCTGTGTGGTGTTACCTGTGTGGTGTTACCTGTATAGTGTTACCTGTGTAATGTTACCTGTGTGGTGTTACCTGTATAGTGTTACCTGTGTAGTGTTACCTGTGTGGTGTTACCTGTATAGTGTTACCTGTGTAATGTTACCTGTGTGGTGTTACCTGTATAGTGTTACCTGTGTAGTGTTACCTGTGTGGTGTTACCTGTATAGTGTTACCTGTGTAATGTTACCTGTGTGGTGTTACCTGTATAGTGTTACCTGTGTAGTGTTACCTGTGTGGTGTTACCTGTATAGTGTTACCTGTTTAGTGTTACCTGTGTGGTGTTACCTGTATAGTGTTACCTGTGTAGTTTTACCTGTGTATAAGAGCTCCGGCCGCCTGTCCCAACTCGCTAACGAGCGTTGTCTCTTCCTCAGAGACGGTCTCCGGCTGCGAGGACGGGGGGGCGGGCTGAGGGGGGGGCGTCCGGACAAACTCACACTTCTGTTTGTCCTCCCAGGACTTCAGGGTGCTCTCGAACGCCTCAAACACACAAACATGGACGCTCAGGCTCTGCTTGACGGGATTTCACCAACTACGTTTGGTTTTTAAACATGGCTGTAGCCTGATGTCAGTACTGGACTACTCATCCATTAACCATACTCACATATAATAACTATACATGTACTGTACATATCTAATAGTATAATGGCTAAGCCTAACCCATGACCATATCTAATAGTATAATGGCTAAGCCTAACCCATGTACATATCTAATAGTATAATGGCTAAGCCTAACCCATGTACATATCTAATAGTATAATGGCTAAGCCTAACCCATGTACATATCTAATAGTATAATGGCTAAGCCTAACCCATGACCATATCTAATAGTATAATGGCTAAGCCTAACCCATGTACATATCTAATAGTATAATGGCTAAGCCTAACCCATGTACATATCTAATAGTATAATGGCTAAGCCTAACCCATGACCATATCTAATAGTATAATGGCTAAGCCTAACCCATGTACATATCTAATAGTATAATGGCTAAGCCTAACCCATGACCATATCTAATAGTATAATGGCTAAGCCTAATACCACTGAGGGGCTGCTATACGGACTTAAACTTACAGTATATGGCGAGCAAACTAGCTGATGCTCTCTCTCCTACCTGACACCGCTCAGATGAAATATTAGACTCCAATAGTCAATGCTGCGTTTTGATGGACATTTATTGTCACAAATGTGTCCATCAAGCTCCATCAACAAACATTTACACATCCTCGTGTGCGTTGCGGTGTGTAGCGATTTGACGCAGTCAAAACCTACTTGTGCTCCTCTGATTAACAGCCCCCCGGTTACCTGTTGAAAGGTTCCTACCTAAATACACATCACTCACCAGCACACTAGTGACACCAGTGGACAAATAGTGTCCTACACCCAAAACAATGGCTCTTACAGACAGGTGTACTAGAAACCATCATACACAACAACACACCTGTTGCCTCTAACAACAACACACCTGTTGCCTCTAACAACACACCTGTTGCCTCTAACGATTGTTCTTTACTTCTTACAGTGCAGACGCTTTGCTGCTTGCTCCTGCCTCTGCTTGCATATTTCTGCTGATAATCTTGCTTTTCCTCTGAGAGAAACTATGAGCAGCGGCTCTTGGATACTTATAAATCACTGGACTATACACTTTTTGTAGACATTGCAGGCTATTGCCATATTTAATCATTTTTCTTCGTGAGCGTGGCCTACCAATAGCTCAAGCCTGTACTGCAGTGACTGGAAATGTGGTACTTAGCTAAAGCTAATTAGCAGCAAGATGCCTCCCTTCTCCGTGGATGACTACTACAAACTCCTTCAGAAGATTGCTGTTCTGGAAACCAAAATTCAACGGTTAGAAGTAAACGTGGAGGTGAACACATCATGTGGGAATGACACCACTTTACCATGGACCCAAAACAATGGACAAAAGCATGCTAACACACGGCTAATTAGCACCAACAAGACTACAAAGAAACAGGAGGACTGTGAAGCGGATAATAAATCAACAAGTGGTAGTCCTCCCGGGAACTCTTTCGGTGCAAAGCCTAAGAGTAAATCTTCCTGGGAAATGGGAGGACGACTAACAGGCAGGGCACAGCGCCCTGAGATTTGTGATATGACCGGCTGGCCTGCATTACCATCCAGGCAGAGCGCCTCTTCAACCCCTGTACTTAGTAGGACACAGCCGTGGACCGCTGCAAAAGGGAGAATTAGCAACAAAATGCCTCCCCAACAACCAAGTCTGCAAGTTGATAACAGATTTGCTACACTCCAGCAGGACCCTGGACCTTCATCTGACCTGGATTGTGTCTCATCGTCACACAGCAGGGTAAGGACTGAGAGCAATTCAAAAAGTAAAAAGCTACAGGGAAAGCTAACAACTGGGCCTCAAACTCTGATTGTAGGTGACTCTGCTGTAAAAGATGTAAAAAGCAGAAAAAACACCAAAATACTCTGTTTTCCCAAAGAAATGGTGTCTGACTGTGCCAAGAGAATCCCGGATATCGTGGCAGCACACCCAACTGTGAATAACATTATACTGCATATAGGGTCACATGATGTTGTAAAGCAACAGTCTGAAGTGCTGAAAAAGGACTTCATGGATCTACTGAAAACAGTCAGCTCCCTAAATGCGAGGGTGTTTATCAGTGGACCTCTACCGCCAGTCAGAAGAGGAGTTGAGAGATTCAGCAGACTGTTGGCACTGAGCACATGGCTTTCAACTGTGTACCGCTCATTCTCTGCAGTTCATTGACAATTTTGACATGTTCTGGGAGCGCAGACATCTTTTTAAGAAAGATGGAATTTTCCTTAACAAACCAGGAGTAAAGCTGTTCACCTCTAACCTACTTTACTTTCTGCGCCACACATCAGCTCCCTTGGCCAAGGACACGAGACAAGAGGAATCTAAACAAGAGGAAGACATAACAAAGCAGGGCAGTAATCCACCACAGCCCCCGCCTGAGCAAAGATTTGACCATGGAAGACCACAGAGCAGAGATGAGAAATCTCAATCCCCCTCTTCACCCGTCCAACTCCCCTCAAACCCCTTCACCAACCCTGACGCCTTTGAGGATCCATACACCCCGCCCACGCCATCGCTCTCTCCACTCACCTTTTCCCCTCCTTCCCCCTGCCCCATGTTGGATTTCACTGACCAGATGAAGCGACTGGTAGTTGAAGGAACCAAATCTATCCCCCTTCCTTCTCCCATCATTTGCCCCCGGCCAAAAGTAGATACTGGAATCAAACTTACCCCCCTTCGTTCTCCCATCATTGGCCCCCAGCCAAAAGTTAAACGGCAGGCACCACTGCCCACCCAAGGACGGCAGCTAACTCCTCCTCCCCAGACTAATAAGTATACTTGTGTACAAAATGCAGCAAGCTTTGTCTGATATGTGCCGGGTCCAGGCTGCACGCCTAGTGGCACTCATGACTTTTTTCAGGACAAGCCCGGGCCCTGTGTATTAAATCCTTCCTCAATTTATGTTGTGATAGGTAATAGAAAAAGAACGATAAATCTGCTAAGTACGAACAAGCACTTAACAGCAAACCTCGCAAATTTAGCATTCATTCCTCGTCAGCCAACGCCTATACCAAAAATTGAGACAGATAAATATTTTAACACACTAACACTAGCCTTACTAAATGTCAGGTCTTTGGCAGGAAAATCATTTTTAATCAATGATTTTATTATTAAGCACAATCTTGATTTTATGTTTTTAACTGAAACCTGATTGGACCATAATAATAGTGCTGCTGTTCTCATTGAGTCAGCTCCCCCTAACTTCAGTTTTATGAGTGAGCATAGAGTGAATAAGAAAGGAGGTGGAGTAGCCATTTTGTATAATGACTCATTCCATTGTACTCAAATATCTTATGGAAATTTTGCTTCTTTTGAATATGTGACTCTTCAGCTAAAGTCCACCCCCCGAGCTATATTTCTAAATATCTACAGACCACCGAAATACTGTGCAGCTTTCTTCGATGACTTTACTGAACTGCTATCTATAATCTGTATTAACTTTGACTGTGTAATTATTGCTGGTGATTTTAACATTCATGTGGACAACCTGCAGGATAGAGGGACCAAAGAACTGTGTTGTGTTTTTGAGAACTATGGACTGACTCAGCATGTGACGGAACCCACGCACAATAAGGGGCACACTCTGGACTTGATTATCTCCAAGGGTTTGAACATTTCCAAGGTTGTGGTGACTGACGTTGCTCTCTCTGATCATTCATGTGTTTTCTTTAACGGCACTATCTCGGTGCCCAAAAGTGTCCAAACTAAGGTAATCAGAAAACGGTATATCACTGAAAACACCAGTGCAACATTCATTCAGCTTTTCTCCTCCACACCCGCCCTCACTGGGGTCTCAGTCACTGAGCTTGTAGATAATTTCAATTTTAAAATTACAAATGCTATTGATGCCATTGCTCCCACTAAGGTCAAAGCTGTCTGTAGTAAGATAAGATCTCCATGGAGAAATGTCATACGGGTAAGAACAGAAAAATCAGAGTGTCGAAAAGCTGAACGTAGGTGGCGAAAAACTAATCTCCAGGTCCACTATAACACCTACAAAGAAAGACTTCACATTTATAATTTGGAACTGAGGAATGCTAGGTGGTCCTTCTTCTCTGACATTATCGCCAGAAACAATAATAATTCACGTGCTCCGTTTGCTACTGTTGATAGGTTAACAAACCCTCCAGTACCAGTAGCATCTGAACTTTTATCTACCAAGGCCTGCAATGATTTTGCCTCATTTTTTGAAGACAAAATTCAGAAAATTAGACTAACTGTCAGTGCCTCCATATCAAGTAAGGGATATGTGTTGCCACACTGTCCAGGCAAAACAAATTCCAATATCACACAATTTCATATGATCAACCATAAAAACCTGGAGGACATTATACAACATCTGAAAACCTCCTCCTGTTGCCTTGATATTCTACCAACGGGCCTTTTCAAAAATGTTTCAAATTGTATGTCTTCTGATCTTTTACAGATTGTAAACACGTCTCTACTCTCAGGTATCTTCCCAAAGGCCCTGAAAACTGCAGTCATCAAGCCACTTTTAAAAAAGAACAATCTAGACACGGCATTACTGAGCAACTATAGGCCGATATCTAACCTTCCATTCTTAAGTAAAATCATTGAAAAAGCGTTTTTTCAACAACTCAACCTTTTCTTGTCACTAAACAATGGTTTTGATGCCTTCCAGTCGGGTTTTCGACCACACCACAGCACTGAGACAGCTCTTGTTAAAGTATTTAATGATATCCACTTAAACACAGATAGTGGCAAAACTGCAGTCTTAGTATTACTTGATCTCAGTGCTGCATTTGACACGGTCGACCATGACATATTACTACACCGATTAGAAAACTGGGTTGGCCTTTCTGGCTCAGTCCTAAACTGGTTTAAATCCTATTTAAAGAATAGGGACTACTTTGTATCTATAGGTAATTATACATCTGAGCATACAAATATGACGTGCGGAGTTCCCCAAGGCTCCGTTCTGGGGCCTCTTCTGTTTAACATCTACATGCTTCCACTGGCTCAGATTATGGAAAACAACAAAATATGTTACCACAGTTATGCGGACGACACACAAATTTACATAACCTTATCGCCAGGAGACTATAGTCCTATACAAACACTGACTAAGTGCATTGAACAAAATAATGACTGGATGTGCCAGAACTTTCTTAAATTAAATGAAGAAAAAACTGAGGTGGTTGTTTTTGGAGCAAAAGAGGAACGATTGAAAGTCAGCACTCAGCTTCAAACGACAATGTTAAAAACAACAGACAAAGCCAGAAATCTTGGTGTAATTATGGACTCAGACCTGAATTTCAACAGCCACATTAAGACAATTACAAAGTCATCCTATTACCACCTTAAGAATATATCAAAGGTAAAGGGACTTATGTCTCAGCAGGACTTGGAAAAACTTGTCCATGCTTTTATCTTCAGTAGACTGGACTACTGTAACGGTGTCTTTACAGGTCTCCCTAAAAAATCAATCAGACAGCTGCAGCTGATTCAGAACGCTGCTGCTCGTGTCCTCACTAAGACCAAGAAAGTGGATCACATCACTCCAGTTCTGAAGTCTTTACACTGGCTTCCTGTGCCTCAGAGAGTTGATTTCAAAATCCTT
>CM042430.1:40572982-40587982 GCA_023631565.1 Gymnocephalus cernua
CTCAGACGGCCGGGCGGCGAGGAGCGACTGTGTCAGTTCCCAGCGGGAGCAAACAGCTAATAACACGATAGTTTATACCACGCCGGTAGGAACCGGGGGAGGGCTGGCGAATGCAAGTGTATAGCCGCCTGTCATTAGCTTCAACATCCATGTGTTCATCACGGGTAACAGGCTTTTCCACACGGCACAGCGTCTCCACAGCGTCTGTGTGTTGTCTGTTTACACAGCAGTGAGTATCGCGCCCTCCTCGCCGCTGTGTGAAGCGAGTGTTCGTTTCTCACGAGGCGTTAATCAGCACTGTCACCAATCTGCGTAATCAGCCGGGAGGTGGACAACAGCTGAGGAGGCTATCAACACGCACGCCGAATGGGTGTTGGCGCCTGTTCATTCTGACCGTGTGGCTGGGCCTCGCCCGCGTTACTGCACGTAGGCGCGGCGGCGAGCCTGTCTGCGTGTGTGTGACGGGAACGTCTGACTGACTGAGAGGAAGACACTGATACTGTGTGGCCCTTAAAAGCTCCGTCATGTTTTCAGCAAGTGGACTGGACCAGGTGGGGGCTGCCCGCCGGGCCTCGTGGCCACGCCGTCGGCAGGTGGAGCTGGAGCCGGGGTGTGGAGAGACGCAGCCGCAGCCTGCGGGGCGCCAGGTCCTCGAGCTGATATCTTGGTGTCGCTGTGAGATGGCGTGCACTGCACAGGGCGCAAAGTAAATCTTCACGAGAACGCACGCGTGAGGGATAAACCCGATAGCAACAGCTCTCAGAGGGCGGAGCCTATATACGAAATACAACTTCCTGTCGGCTTATTACCTGGATAGAGGATCTTTGTGTTCAGCATGGGCATGTTCTCCCTACTTCCTGTCTGGACAGGAAGTGACACAGAGCTGCCCAGTGACAGGCCACCTTTACTGATCAGCTTCTCACATGGCGTCTTACTGACTAAAGAGACAGACAGACAGACAGACAGACAGACAGACAGACAGACAGACAGACAGACAGGCAGACAGACAGACAGACAGACAGACAGACAGACAGACAGACAGACAGGCAGGTAGACAGACAGACAGACAGACAGACAGGCAGGCAGACAGACAGACAGACAGACAGACAGACAGACAGACAGACAGACAGACAGACAGGCAGACAGACAGACAGACAGACAGACAGACAGACAGACAGACAGACAGACAGACAGGCAGACAGACAGACAGACAGACAGACAGACAGACAGACAGACAGACAGGCAGGTAGACAGACAGACAGACAGACAGACAGACAGACAGACAGGCAGACAGACAGACAGACAGACAGACAGACAGACAGACAGACAGACAGACAGGCAGACAGACAGACAGACAGACAGACAGACAGACAGACAGACAGACAGGCAGGTAGACAGACAGACAGACAGACAGACAGACAGACAGACAGACAGACAGACAGACAGGCAGACAGGCAGACAGACAGACAGACAGATTCAGTTCACTGGCAATTAAGGCCAAATTATGAATGAATGTCCTTCTAGGATATTGTTTTCTGTTTTTTAACTGAATGGCATCTGGCATGATCCCGTGTGACTGACCTCTGCGTGTGCTGTTGCCGTGTGACTGACCTCTGCGTGTGCTGCGTTGCTTGGCGCTGTAGGACGACTGCAGAGACACCTTGTCCTCCTCCTCTTCCTCCTCCAGCAGACCCTCGTCTTCCTCAGCGCCGCTCAGAGAGAAGAGCTGCTGCTGCTGCTGCTGGGTCTGAGCGTTCTGCTCGTCCACCGCTGGAACACACGCACACACACGCACGCACACACACACACACACGTTTCACCAGCAGTTGTCAAATCTATCAACGTTATCTTTTTTTCTCAAAATATTCTTTTTTTGGGTCCATCAATCCTCTCTCTCTACCTGTCTCTCTCTCTACCTGTCTGTCTGTCTCTCTAACTGTCTACCTGTCTGTCTACCTGTCTCTCTACCTGTCTACCTGTCTGTCTACCTGTCTCTCTACCTGTCTACCTGTCTGTCTACCTGTCTCTCTACCTGTCTGTCTACCAGTCTGTCTACCTGTCTGTCTACCTGTCTCTCTACCTGTCTGTCTACCTGTCTCTCTACCTGTCTGTCTACCTGTCTCTCTACCTGTCTGTCTACCTGTCTGTCTACCAGTCTGTCTACCTGTCTGTCTACCTGTCTACCAGTCTGTCTACCTGTCTGTCTACCTGTCTACCTGTCTGTCTACCTGTCTACCTGTCTCTCTACCTGTCTGTCTACCTGTCTCTCTACCTGTCTCTCTACATGTCTACCTGTCTGTCTACCTGTCTCTCTACCTGTCTGTCTACCTGTCTCTCTACCTGTCTGTCTACCTGTCTCTCTACCTGTCTGTCTACCTGTCTGTCTGTCTACCTGTCTCTCTACCTGTCTGTCTACCTGTCTCTCTACCTGTCTACCTGTCTCTCTACCTGTCTGTCTACCTGTCTCTCTACCTGTCTACCTGTCTGTCTACCTGTCTCTCTACCTATCTGTATGTCTGTCTACCTGTCTGTCTGTCTGTCTACCTGTCTCTCTACCTGTCTGTCTACCTGTCTGTCTACCTGTCTACCTGTCTGTCTACCTGTCTGTCTACCTGTCTACCTGTCTCTCTACCTGTCTGTCTACCTGTCTCTCTACCTGTCTGTCTACCTGTCTGTCTACCTGTCTACCTGTCTCTCTACCTGTCTGTCTACCTGTCTGTCTACCTGTCTGTCTACCTGTCTACCTGTCTGTCTACCTGTCTACCTGTCTGTCTACCTGTCTCTCTACCTGTCCGTCTACCTGTCTCTCTACCTGTCCGTCTACCTGTCTCTCTACCTGTCTGTCTACCTGTCTACCAGTCTGTCTACCTGTCTGTCTGTCTACCTGTCTGTCTACCAGTCTGTCTACCTGTCTGTCTACCTGTCTGTCTGTCTACCTGTCTCTCTACCTGTCTGTCTACCTGCCTCTCTACCTGTCTGTCTACCTGTCTCTCTACCTGTCTGTCTACCTGTCTCTCTACCTGTCTGTCTACCTGTCTGTCTGTCTACCTGTCTGTCTACCTGTCTGTCTACCTCTCTCTCTACCTGTCTGTCTACCTGTCTACCTGTCTCTCTACCTGTCTCTCTACCTGTCTGTCTACCTCTCTCTCTACCTGTCTGTCTACCTGTCTACCTGTCTCTCTACCTGTCTCTCTATCTGTCTCTCTACCTGTCTGTCTACCTGTCTCTCTACCTGTCTGACTAACTGTCTACCTGTCTGTCTGTCTGTCTACCTGTCTCTCTACCTGTCTGTCTACCTGTCTGTCTACCTGTCTCTCTACCTGTCTGTCTACCTGTCTCTCTACCTGTCTGTCTACCTGTCTGTCTGTACCTCTCTCTGTGTGTTCGATGATCTGTCTGATGGCTTTCTTCAGACTGTTGGCTCTCAGCATCAGCTGCTCTCGGGGTTTAAAGATGGCGGCTGCAGAGGCACTGGCGTTGCTCCGCGGCGGTAGATGATGATGATGATGATGATGGTGATGATGATGATGGAGAGGAGGAGGAAGGGTTGGGATGGCGACTCCCTCGGCCTCCTCCTGCTCCTCGGCGATGGTGGGGGGCGGAGCCGGCAGCGTGGACGCCTGAGCTTCCTGGTTCAGAGTCTGGAGCAGAGAGTCCAGCTTCTCCTTCAACACACAACACTGATACACACAGAGAGAGACACACACACACACACACACACACACACACACACACACACACACACACACACACACACACACACACACACACACACAGAGACAGACACACACACACACACACACACACACACACACAGAGACACACACACACACACACACACACACACACACACACACACACAGAGACACACACACACAGAGACACACACACACACAGAGAGAGACACACACACACACACACACACACACACACACACACACACACAGAGACACACACACACACACAAACACACACACAGACACACACACACACACACACACACACACACACACACACACACACACACACACACACACACACACACACACACACACACACATTTAACCTCTTTAAATGCTTTTATTTGGATCTGAAAGGCATCACAAGAGAAACAACAAGATCCAAACACTGTGAGAAGAGTCATTGACATGGTGACAGGTCTACAGGTCTACATGGTGACAGGTCTACAGGGTGACAGGTCTACATGGTGACAGGTCTACAGGTCTACATGGTGACAGGTCTACAGGGTGACAGGTCTACATGGTGACAGGTCTACAGGTCTACATGGTGACAGGTCTACATGGTGACAGGTCTACAGGTCTACATGGTGACAGGTCTACATGGTGACAGGTCTACAGGTCTACAGGGTGACAGGTCTACAGGTCTACATGGTGACAGGTCTACAGGGTGACAGGTCTACAGGTCTACATGGTGACAGGTCTACATGGTGACAGGTCTACATGGTGACAGGTCTACAGGTCTACATGGTGACAGGTCTACAGGGTGACAGGTCTACAGGTCTACATGGTGACAGGTCTACAGGGTGACAGGTCTACATGGTGACAGGTCTACAGGGTGACAGGTCTACAGGTCTACATGGTGACAGGTCTACAGGGTGACAGGTCTACATGGTGACAGGTCTACAGGGTGACAGGTCTACAGGTCTACATGGTGACAGGTCTACAGGGTGACAGGTCTACATGGTGACAGGTCTACAGGGTGACAGGTCTACAGGTCTACATGGTGACAGGTCTACATGGTGACAGGTCTACATGGTGACAGGTCTACAGGTCTACATGGTGACAGGTCTACAGGGTGACAGGTCTACAGGTCTACATGGTGACAGGTCTACAGGGTGACAGGTCTACATGGTGACAGGTCTACATGGTGACAGGTCTACAGGGTGACAGGTCTACAGGTCTACATGGTGACAGGTCTACAGGGTGACAGGTCTACATGGTGACAGGTCTACAGTGTGACAGGTCTACAGGGTGACAGGTCTACATGGTGACAGGTCTACATGGTGACAGGTCTACAGTGTGACAGGTCTACAGGGTGACAGGTCTACATGGTGACAGGTCTACAGGGTGACAGGTCTACATGGTGGCAGGTCTACAGGGTGGCAGGTCTACAGGGTGACAGGTCTACAAGGTGACAGGTCTACAGGGTGACAGGTCTACAGGGTGACAGGTCTACATGGTGACAGGTCTACATGGTGACAGGTCTACAGGGTGACAGGTCTACAGGGTGACAGGTGTACAGGGTGACAGGTCTACAGGGTGAGAGGTCTACATGGTGACAGGTCTACATGGTGACAGGTCTACAGGGTGAGAGGTCTACAGGGTGAGAGGTCTACATGGTGACAGGTCTACAGGGTGACAGGTCTACATGGTGACAGGTCTACAGGGTGACAGGTCTACATGGTGACAGGTCTACAGGGTGACAGGTCTACATGGTGACAGGTCTACATGGTGACAGGTCTACAGGGTGACAGGTCTACATGGTGACAGGTCTACAGGGTGACAGGTCTACAGGGTGAGAGGTCTACATGGTGACAGGTCTACAGGGTGACAGGTCTACAGGGTGAGAGGTCTACATGGTGACAGGTCTACAGGGTGACAGGTCTACAAGGTGACAGGTCTACATGGTGACAGGTCTACAGGGTGACAGGTCTACAGGGTGACAGGTCTACATGGTGACAGGTCTACATGGTGACAGGTCTACAGGGTGACAGGTCTACAGGGTGACAGGTCTACATGGTGACAGGTCTACAGGGTGACAGGTCTACAGGGTGAGAGGTCTATATGGTGACAGGTCTACAGGGTGACAGGTCTACAGGGTGAGAGGTCTACATGGTGACAGGTCTACAGGGTGACAGGTCTACAGGGTGACAGGTCTACAAGGTGACAGGTCTACATGGTGACAGGTCTACAGGGTGACAGGTCTACAGGGTGACAGGTCTACATGGTGACAGGTCTACAGGGTGACAGGTCTACATGGTGACAGGTCTACATGGTGACAGGTCTACAGGGTGACAGGTCTACAGGGTGTCAGGTCTACATGGTGACAGGTCTACAGGGTGACAGGTCTACATGGTGACAGGTCTACAGGGTGACAGGTCTACAGGGTGTCAGGTCTACATGGTGTCAGGTCTACATGGTGACAGGTCTACAGGGTGACAGGTCTACATGGTGACAGGTCTACAGGGTGACAGGTCTACAGGGTGACAGGTCTACAGGTCTACATGGTGACAGGTCTACATGGTGACAGGTCTACAGGTCTACATGGTGACAGGTCTACAGGGTGACAGGTCTACATGGTGACAGGTCTACATGGTGACAGGTCTACAGGTCTACATGGTGACAGGTCTACAGGTCTACAGGGTGACAGGTCTACATGGTGACAGGTCTACAGGTCTACATGGTGACAGGTCTACAGGGTGACAGGTCTACATGGTGACAGGTCTACAGGTCTACATGGTGACAGGTCTACAGGGTGACAGGTCTACAGGTCTACATGGTGACAGGTCTACAGGGTGACAGGTCTACAGGTCTACATGGTGACAGGTCTACATGGTGACAGGTCTACATGGTGACAGGTCTACAGGTCTACATGGTGACAGGTCTACAGGGTGACAGGTCTACAGGTCTACATGGTGACAGGTCTACAGGGTGACAGGTCTACATGGTGACAGGTCTACATGGTGACAGGTCTACAGGGTGACAGGTCTACAGGTCTACATGGTGACAGGTCTACAGGGTGACAGGTCTACATGGTGACAGGTCTACATGGTGACAGGTCTACAGGGTGACAGGTCTACAGGTCTACATGGTGACAGGTCTACATGGTGACAGGTCTACAGGTCTACATGGTGACAGGTCTACAGGATGACAGGTCTACAGGTCTACATGGTGACAGGTCTACAGGGTGACAGGTCTACATGGTGACAGGTCTACATGGTGACAGGTCTACAGGGTGACAGGTCTACAGGTCTACAGGGTGACAGGTCTACAGGGTGACAGGTCTACAGGGTGACAGGTCTACAGGGTGACAGGTCTACATGGTGACAGGTCTACAGGGTGACAGGTCTACAGTGTGACAGGTCTACAGGGTGACAGGTCTACATGGTGACAGGTCTACAGGGTGACAGGTCTACATGGTGGCAGGTCTACAGGGTGGCAGGTCTACAGGGTGACAGGTCTACAAGGTGACAGGTCTACAGGGTGACAGGTCTACATGGTGACAGGTCTACAGGGTGACAGGTCTACAGGGTGACAGGTCTACATGGTGACAGGTCTACAGGGTGACAGGTCTACAAGGTGACAGGTCTACATGGTGACAGGTCTACAGGGTGACAGGTCTACAGGGTGACAGGTCTACATGGTGACAGGTCTACAGGGTGACAGGTCTACATGGTGACAGGTCTACAGGGTGACAGGTCTACAGGGTGTCAGGTCTACATGGTGACAGGTCTACAGGGTGACAGGTCTACATGGTGACAGGTCTACAGGGTGACAGGTCTACAGGGTGTCAGGTCTACATGGTGTCAGGTCTACATGGTGACAGGTCTACAGGGTGACAGGTCTACATGGTGACAGGTCTACAGGGTGACAGGTCTACAGGGTGACAGGTCTACAGGTCTACATGGTGACAGGTCTACATGGTGACAGGTCTACAGGTCTACATGGTGACAGGTCTACAGGGTGACAGGTCTACATGGTGACAGGTCTACATGGTGACAGGTCTACAGGTCTACATGGTGACAGGTCTACAGGTCTACAGGGTGACAGGTCTACATGGTGACAGGTCTACAGGTCTACATGGTGACAGGTCTACAGGGTGACAGGTCTACATGGTGACAGGTCTACAGGTCTACATGGTGACAGGTCTACAGGGTGACAGGTCTACAGGTCTACATGGTGACAGGTCTACAGGGTGACAGGTCTACAGGTCTACATGGTGACAGGTCTACATGGTGACAGGTCTACATGGTGACAGGTCTACAGGTCTACATGGTGACAGGTCTACAGGGTGACAGGTCTACAGGTCTACATGGTGACAGGTCTACAGGGTGACAGGTCTACATGGTGACAGGTCTACATGGTGACAGGTCTACAGGGTGACAGGTCTACAGGTCTACATGGTGACAGGTCTACAGGGTGACAGGTCTACATGGTGACAGGTCTACATGGTGACAGGTCTACAGGGTGACAGGTCTACAGGTCTACATGGTGACAGGTCTACATGGTGACAGGTCTACAGGTCTACATGGTGACAGGTCTACAGGATGACAGGTCTACAGGTCTACATGGTGACAGGTCTACAGGGTGACAGGTCTACATGGTGACAGGTCTACATGGTGACAGGTCTACAGGGTGACAGGTCTACAGGTCTACAGGGTGACAGGTCTACAGGGTGACAGGTCTACAGGGTGACAGGTCTACAGTGTGACAGGTCTACAGGGTGACAGGTCTACATGGTGACAGGTCTACAGGGTGACAGGTCTACAGTGTGACAGGTCTACAGGGTGACAGGTCTACATGGTGACAGGTCTACAGGGTGACAGGTCTACATGGTGGCAGGTCTACAGGGTGGCAGGTCTACAGGGTGACAGGTCTACAAGGTGACAGGTCTACAGGGTGACAGGTCTACATGGTGACAGGTCTACAGGGTGACAGGTCTACAGGGTGACAGGTCTACATGGTGACAGGTCTACAGGGTGACAGGTCTACAGGGTGACAGGTTTACATGGTGACAGGTCTACAGGGTGACAGGTCTACAGGGTGACAGGTCTACAGGTCTACATGGTGACAGGTCTACAGGGTGACAGGTCTACAGGTCTACATGGTGACAGGTCTACAGGGTGACAGGTCTACAGGTCTACATGGTGACAGGTCTACATGGTGACAGGTCTACATGGTGACAGGTCTACAGGTCTACATGGTGACAGGTCTACAGGGTGACAGGTCTACAGGTCTACATGGTGACAGGTCTACAGGGTGACAGGTCTACATGGTGACAGGTCTACATGGTGACAGGTCTACAGGGTGACAGGTCTACAGGTCTACATGGTGACAGGTCTACAGGGTGACAGGTCTACATGGTGACAGGTCTACATGGTGACAGGTCTACAGGGTGACAGGTCTACAGGTCTACATGGTGACAGGTCTACATGGTGACAGGTCTACAGGTCTACATGGTGACAGGTCTACAGGATGACAGGTCTACAGGTCTACATGGTGACAGGTCTACAGGGTGACAGGTCTACATGGTGACAGGTCTACAGGGTGACAGGTCTACAGGTCTACAGGGTGACAGGTCTACAGGGTGACAGGTCTACAGGGTGACAGGTCTACAGTGTGACAGGTCTACAGGGTGACAGGTCTACATGGTGACAGGTCTACAGGGTGACAGGTCTACAGTGTGACAGGTCTACAGGGTGACAGGTCTACATGGTGACAGGTCTAGAGGGTGACAGGTCTACATGGTGGCAGGTCTACAGGGTGGCAGGTCTACAGGGTGACAGGTCTACAAGGTGACAGGTCTACAGGGTGACAGGTCTACAGGGTGACAGGTCTACAGGGTGACAGGTCTACATGGTGACAGGTCTACAGGGTGACAGGTCTACAGGGTGACAGGTCTACATGGTGACAGGTCTACAGGGTGAGAGGTCTACAGGGTGACAGGTCTACAGGGTGAGAGGTCTATATGGTGACAGGTCTACAGGGTGACAGGTCTACAGGGTGAGAGGTCTACATGGTGACAGGTCTACAGGGTGACAGGTCTACAGGGTGACAGGTCTACAAGGTGACAGGTCTACATGGTGACAGGTCTACAGGGTGACAGGTCTACAGGGTGACAGGTCTACATGGTGACAGGTCTACAGGGTGACAGGTCTACATGGTGACAGGTCTACATGGTGACAGGTCTACAGGGTGACAGGTCTACAGGGTGTCAGGTCTACATGGTGACAGGTCTACAGGGTGACAGGTCTACAGGGTGACAGGTCTACATGGTGACAGGTCTACAGGGTGACAGGTCTACAGGTCTACATGGTGACAGGTCTACAGGGTGACAGGTCTACAGGTCTACATGGTGACAGGTCTACATGGTGACAGGTCTACATGGTGACAGGTCTACAGGTCTACATGGTGACAGGTCTACAGGGTGACAGGTCTACAGGTCTACATGGTGACAGGTCTACAGGGTGACAGGTCTACATGGTGACAGGTCTACATGGTGACAGGTCTACAGGTCTACATGGTGACAGGTCTACAGGGTGACAGGTCTACATGGTGACAGGTCTACATGGTGACAGGTCTACAGGGTGACAGGTCTACAGGTCTACATGGTGACAGGTCTACATGGTGACAGGTCTACAGGTCTACATGGTGACAGGTCTACAGGATGACAGGTCTACAGGTCTACATGGTGACAGGTCTACAGGGTGACAGGTCTACATGGTGACAGGTCTACAGGGTGACAGGTCTACAGGTCTACAGGGTGACAGGTCTACAGGGTGACAGGTCTACAGGGTGACAGGTCTACAGTGTGACAGGTCTACAGGGTGACAGGTCTACATGGTGACAGGTCTACAGGGTGACAGGTCTACAGTGTGACAGGTCTACAGGGTGACAGGTCTACATGGTGACAGGTCTACAGGGTGACAGGTCTACATGGTGGCAGGTCTACAGGGTGGCAGGTCTACAGGGTGACAGGTCTACAAGGTGACAGGTCTACAGGGTGACAGGTCTACATGGTGACAGGTCTACAGGGTGACAGGTCTACAGGGTGACAGGTCTACATGGTGACAGGTCTACAGGGTGACAGGTCTACAGGGTGACAGGTCTACATGGTGACAGGTCTACAGGGTGAGAGGTCTACAGGGTGACAGGTCTACAGGGTGAGAGGTCTATATGGTGACAGGTCTACAGGGTGACAGGTCTACAGGGTGAGAGGTCTACATGGTGACAGGTCTACAGGGTGACAGGTCTACAGGGTGACAGGTCTACAAGGTGACAGGTCTACATGGTGACAGGTCTACAGGGTGACAGGTCTACAGGGTGACAGGTCTACATGGTGACAGGTCTACAGGGTGACAGGTCTACATGGTGACAGGTCTACATGGTGACAGGTCTACAGGGTGACAGGTCTACAGGGTGTCAGGTCTACATGGTGACAGGTCTACAGGGTGACAGGTCTACAGGGTGACAGGTCTACAGGGTGTCAGGTCTACATGGTGTCAGGTCTACATGGTGACAGGTCTACAGGGTGACAGGTCTACATGGTGACAGGTCTACAGGGTGACAGGTCTACATGGTGACAGGTCTACAGGGTGAAAGGTCTACATGGTGACAGGTCTACAGGGTGACAGGTCTACAGGGTGAGAAGTCTACAGGGTGAGAGGTCTACAGGGTGAGAGGTCTACATGGTGACAGGTCTACAGGGTGACAGGTCTACATGGTGACAGGTCTACAGGGTGACAGGTCTACAGGGTGTCAGGTCTACATGGTGTCAGGTCTACATGGTGACAGGTCTACAGGGTGACAGGTCTACAGGGTGACAGGTCTACAGGGTGACAGGTCTACATGGTGACAGGTCTACAGGGTGAGAGGTCTACAGGGTGACAGGTCTACATGGTGACAGGTCTACAGGGTGACAGGTCTACATGGTGACAGGTCTACATGGTGACAGGTCTACAGGGTGACAGGTCTACATGGTGACAGGTCTACATGGTGACAGGTCTACAGGGTGACAGGTCTACATGGTGACAGGTCTACATGACATTTTGCAAGTCTTTTTGCCTCCTTCTTGTGCAGCCCCCCTAGCTGCACCCCCACCTAGCTGCCCCCCCCCCCCAATATAGTTATGAATGAATGAACAATACCTTCTTGGCCATGGTCTCTGACTGATTATAAGATATGCATATAGTTATGAATGAATGAATGAATGAATGAATGAATGAATGAATGAATGAATGAATGAATGAACATTACCTTCTTGGCCATGCTCTCTGACTCCTCTGAACTCTCCGTGTTCTTCTCATAAGCTTTCCCCACACGGGCCACAAAGTCCTTCACCGTCTCACACAGAACCCTGGACACAGAAAGATATACATTACATATACATTATGTATACATATACATTATATATATATACACATTATATATATATATACACATTATATATATATAATGTGTGTATATATATATATATATATATATATATATATATATATAGAGAGAGAGAGAGAGAGAGAGAGAGAGAGAGAGAGAGAGACAGACAGGCAGACAGACAGAGAGACAGACAGAGAGACAGAGAGACAGGCAGACAGACAGGCGGTCCTACTTGGCGGAGGAGATGACGACAGAGTGCTGGTCTGACGTCAGGATCTTGGACAGGTGAGCGGCGACCGAGTCCTCGTAGGTCAGAATCTCCTGAACCTGATCACATGACACATGATCACATGACACGCTGAGGTCTCTCTCAGGAACACTTTTCACTTATATTTCACATTTAGTGTAAACACTGAGGACCGTCACCCGGCAGAGCCTGAAGCAAGTGTCTTTGCTGGCTGAGACCGTACCAGTCGGGCCCTGCGTGTTCTACGTCATGGGTTCTCAAACTGTTTGTGTGTGTGGACCACCTCATAATACACATAATGAAATATGTCTACACACAGTCCTACCAGAATTAATTTGCACCTCTTAATAGGCCTACTAGCACTAAATATATAACTGCTCGTTAGAAGAACGTTTACTGCACACAACGGCTGCCACGTATTTAATTTATTCATCTACTCAAGCGCCCGAGGGCATCATCAGGTTCACTTGAACAACAGGCTTATTTCCATAGCAACGGAGTATTACATCTATACTTTTTATAGGAAATTCCTGGTAAAATGAAGGTTAAAAAACTATTATTTTATATTTTATTTTGCTTTTCCACAGACCACCTGCAGTACCCTCACGGACCACTAGTGGTCCGCGGACCACAGTTTGGGAATGACTGCTCTAGACATTGATTTGAGGTGGAACAGGTGAGACAGGAAACAGCAGGATGTGACTTCCTGTTACCTCAGAGTCCTCGCTGCAGTCTTCAGTGACGGAGGACGCAGAATGTTGCCGTGGAAACTTTGTCTCATAGACCATAATACTCCACCTGCATCAGGAGAGAGAGAGAGACAGGTACCTGTCTGTCAGGCAGAGTAACATACAGAGACATAAACACTGCGCTGCTATATTCATTGACCTTGCCAAAGCTTTTGACTCCGTGGACCACAACACACTCTCCACAGACTTAGCAGCACAAAACCTTTTCTCCCATTCTCTCCCAGTCACCAGGGGTCACCGCGGGGTCACTAGGGGTCACCAGGGGGGTCCCCCAAGGCTCCATACTTGGCCCCACACTAACATCAGTTACCTGTCTCTCTCCCGGTCACCAGGGGTCACCAGCGGGGTCCCCCAAGGCTCCATACTTGGCCCCAAACTAACATCAGTCACCTGTCTCACTCCCGGTCACCAGGGGTCACCAGCAGGGTTCCCCAAGGCTCCATACTTGGCCCCAAACTAACATCAGTTACCTGCCTCACTCCCGGTCACCAGCGGGGTCCCCCAAGGCTCCATACTTGGCCCCACACTAACATCAGTTACCTGTCTCTCTCCCAGTCACCAGGGGTCACCAGGGGTCACCAGGGGGGTCCCCCAAGGCTCCATACTTGGCCCCACACTAACATCAGTTACCTGTCTCTCTCCCGGTCACCAGGGGTCACCAGCGAGGTCCCCCAAGGCTCCATACTTGGCCCCAAACTAACATCAGTTACCTGTCTCACTCCCGGTCACCAGCGGGGTCCCCCAAGGCTCCATACTTGGCCCCACACTAACATCAGTTACCTGTCTCTCTCCCGGTCACCAGGGGTCACCAGCGGGGTCCCCCAAGGCTCCATACTTGGCCCCAAACTAACATCAGTTACCTGTCTCTCTCCCGGTCACCAGCGAGGTCCCCCAAGGCTCAATACTTGGCCCCAAACTAACATCAGTTACCTGTCTCACTCCCGGTCACCAGCGAGGTCCCCCAAGGCTCCATACTTGGCCCCAAACTAACATCAGTTACCTGTCTCACTCCCGGTCACAAGCGAGGTCCCCCAAGGCTCCATACTTGGCCCCAAACTAACATCAGTTAACTGTCTGTCTCTCTCCCGGTCACCAGGGGGGTCCCCCAAGGCTCCATACTTGGCCCCAAACTAACATCAGTTACCTGTCTCACTCCCGGTCACCAGCAAGGTCCCCCAAGGCTCCATAATTGGCCCCAAACTAACATCAGTTACCTGTCTCTCTCCATGTCACCAAGGGTCACCAGGGGTCACCAGCGGGGTCCCCCAAGGCTCCATACTTGGCCCCAAACTAACATCAGTTACCTGTCTCACTCCCGGTCACAAGCGAGGTCCCCCAAGGCTCCATACTTGGCCCCAAACTAACATCAGTTACCTGTCTGTCTCTCTCCCGGTCACCAGGGGGGTCCCCCAAGGCTCCATACTTGGCCCCAAACTAACATCAGTTACCTGTCTCTCTCCCGGTCACCAGGGGGGTCCCCCAAGGCTCCATACTTGGCCCCACACTAACATCAGTTACCTGTCTCTCTCCCTGTCACCAAGGGTCACCAGGGGTCACCAGCGGGGTCCCCCAAGGCTCCATACTTGGCCCCAAACTAACATCAGTTACCTGTCTCTCTCCCGGTCACCAGGGGGGTCCCCCAAGGCTCCATACTTGGCCCCACACTTTTCTCAATTTACATTAATAACATTCCTCAGGCAGCTGGCAATTCACTCATTCACTCATTCACTCATATGCTGATGATACAATTCTTTATGCCACTGGTCGGTCCCGATACTGTTACCTGTCTCACCCCCGTTACCTGTCTAACATCAGTTACCTGTCTAACATCAGTTACCTGTCTCACCCCGCAGTTACCTGTCTAACATCAGTTACCTGTCTAACATCA
>CM042430.1:40595620-40598120 GCA_023631565.1 Gymnocephalus cernua
CAGCGCTGGAACGAGTTGGTCTGTTTCAGCAGGTTTCCCTCCTTCAGCACCGTCTGCAACGACATGTACTATATTCATTATGTGTATTAATACAGGAAGAACTGCGTCTGCAACGAGATGTATTATATTCATTATGTGTATTAATACAGGAAGAACTGCGTCTGCAACAAGATGTACTATATTCATTATGTGTATTAATACAGGAAGAACTGCGTCTGCAACGACATGTACTATATTCATTATGTGTATTAATACAGGAAGAACTGCGTCTGCAACGACATGTACTATATTCATTATGTGTATTAATACAGGAAGAACTGCGTCTGCAACAAGATGTATTATATTCACTATGTGTATTAATACAGGAAGAACTGCGTCTGCAACGAGATGTACTATATTCATTATGTGTATTAATACAGGAAGAACTGCGTCTGCAACGAGATGTACTATATTCATTATGTGTATTAATACAGGAAGAACTGCGTCTGCAACGAGATGTACTATATTCATTATGTGTATTAATACAGGAAGAACTGCGTCTGCAACGAGATGTATTATATTCATTATGTGTATTAATACAGGAAGAACTGCGTCTGCAACGAGATGTACTATATTCATTATGTGTATTAATACAGGAAGAACTGCGTCTGCAACGAGATGTACTATATTCATTATGTGTATTAATACAGGAAGAACTGCGTCTGCAACGAGATGTACTATATTCATTATGTGTATTAATACAGGAAGAACTGCGTCTGCAACGAGATGTACTATATTCATTATGTGTATTAATACAGGAAGAACTGCGTCTGCAACGAGATGTATTATATTCATTATGTGTATTAATACAGGAAGAACTGCGTCTGCAACGAGATGTATTATATTCATTATGTGTATTAATACAGGAAGAACTGCGTCTGCAACGAGATGTACTATATTCATTATGTGTATTAATACAGGAAGAACTGCGTCTGCAACGAGATGTACTATATTCATTATGTGTATTAATACAGGAAGAACTGCGTCTGCAACGAGATGTACTATATTCATTATGTGTATTAATACAGGAAGAACTGCGTCTGCAACGAGATGTATTATATTCATTATGTGTATTAATACAGGAAGAACTGCGTCTGCAACGAGATGTACTATATTCATTGTGTGTATTAATACAGGAAGAACTGCGTCTGCAACAAGATGTACTATATTCACTATGTGTATTAATACAGGAAGAACTGCGTCTGCAACTAGATGTACTATATTCACTATGTGTATTAATACAGGAAGAACTGCGTCTGCAACTAGATGTACTATATTCACTATGTGTATTAATACAGGAAGAACTGCGTCTGCAACAAGATGTACTATATTCACTATGTGTATTAATACAGGAAGAACTGCGTCTGCAACGAGATGTACTATATTCACTATGTGTATTAATACAGGAAGAACTGCGTCTGCAACAAGATGTACTATATTCATTATGTGTATTAATACAGGAAGAACTGCGTCTGCAACGAGATGTATTATATTCACTATGTGTATTAATACAGGAAGAACTGCGTCTGCAACAAGATGTATTATATTCATTATGTGTATTAATACAGGAAGAACTGCGTCTGCAACGAGATGTATTATATTCATTATGTGTATTAATACAGGAAGAACTGCGTCTGCAACGAGATGTACTATATTCATTATGTGTATTAATACAGGAAGAACTGCGTCTGCAACGAGATGTATTATATTCACTATGTGTATTAATACAGGAAGAACTGCGTCTGCAACGAGATGTATTATATTCATTATGTGTATTAATACAGGAAGAACTGCGTCTGCAACGAGATGTACTATATTCATTATGTGTATTAATACAGGAAGAACTGCGTCTGCAACAAGATGTGTTATATTCACTATGTGTATTAATACAGGAAGAACTGCGTCTGCAACAAGATGTACTATATTCATTATGTGTATTAATACAGGAAGAACTGCGTCTGCAACGAGATGTATTATATTCATTATGTGTATTAATACAGGAAGAACTGCGTCTGCAACGAGATGTACTATATTCATTATGTGTATTAATACAGGAAGAACTGCGTCTGCAACAAGATGTGTTATATTCACTATGTGTATTAATACAGGAAGAACTGCGTCTGCAACAAGATGTACTATATTCATTATGTGTATTAATACAGGAAGAACTGCGTCTGCAACGAGATGTATTATATTCATTATGTGTATTAATACAGGAAGAACTGCGTCTGCAACGAGATGTATTATATTCATTATGTGTATTAATACAGGAAGAACTGCGTCTGCAACAAGATGTACTATATTCATTATGTGTATTAATACAGGAAGAACTGCGTCTGCAACAAGATGTACTATATTCATTATGTGTATTAATACAGGAAGAACTGCGTCTGCAACGAGATGTATTATATTCATTATGTGTATTAATACAGGAAGAACTGCGTCTGCAACGAGATGTATT
>CM042430.1:40603120-40610620 GCA_023631565.1 Gymnocephalus cernua
CGCCGGGGGCCGCCTGGTACTACGGCGGCGAGCACCCAGGGTGTCCACGGCGACCAACACGGTCTCACGGCACTTCGTCAAATGGTCACATTCTTTGTAATCTATTGATTCGTGTACACAGACACGATCTGGTCGTGTTTCTGAGAACGTTATGTATTCGTGCTGGTCAGAACGTAACGGGAAGCATAACGTACTACTCCTCGCCACCGTAGTCGTGCTGTGACCACGAAACGTGTTAATACTGCTACTACATACATTACTAGTATAATGTCACTGCTACTACATACATTACTAGTATAATGTCACTGCTACTACATACATTACTAGTATAATGTCACTGCTACTACATACATTACTAGTATAATGTCACTGCTACTACATACATTACTAGTATAACGTCACTGCTACTACATACATTACTAGTATAACGTCACTGCTACTACATACATTACTAGTATAATGTCACTGCTACTACATACATTACTAGTATAATGTCACTGCTACTACATACATTACTAGAATAATGTCACTGCTACTACATACATTACTAGTATAATGTCACTGCTACTACATACATTACTAGTATAATGTCACTGCTACTACATACATTACTAGTATAACGTCACTGCTACTACATACATTACTAGTATAATGTCACTGCTACTACATACATTACTAGTATAATGTCACTGCTACTACATACATTACTAGTATAATGTCACTGCTACTACATACATTACTAGTATAACGTCACTGCTACTACATACATTACTAGTATAATGTCACTGCTACTACATACATTACTAGTATAATGTCACTGCTACTACATACATTACTAGTATAATGTCACTGCTACTACATACATTACTAGTATAACGTCACTGCTACTACATACATTACTAGTATAACGTCACTGCTACTACATACATTACTAGTATAACGTCACTGCTACTACATACATTACTAGTATAATGTCACTGCTACTACATACATTACTAGTATAATGTCACTGCTACTACATACATTACTAGTATAACGTCACTGCTACTACATACATTACTAGTATAATGTCACTGCTACTACATACATTACTAGTATAACGTCACTGCTACTACATACATTACTAGTATAATGTCACTGCTACTACATACATTACTAGTATAACGTCACTGCTACTACATACATTACTAGTATAACGTCACTGCTACTACATACATTACTAGTATAACGTCACTGCTACTACATACATTACTAGTATAACGTCACTGCTACTACATACATTACTAGTATAACGTCACTGCTACTACATACATTACTAGTATAACGTCACTGCTACTACATACATTACTAGTATAACGTCACTGCTACTACATACATTACTAGTATAATGTCACTGCTACTACATACATTACTAGTATAACGTCACTGCTACTACATACATTACTAGTATAATGTCACTGCTACTACATACATTACTAGTATAACGTCACTGCTACTACATACATTACTAGTATAATGTCACTGCTACTACATACATTACTAGTATAACGTCACTGCTACTACATACATTACTAGTATAATGTCACTGCTACTACATACATTACTAGTATAATGTCACTGCTACTACATACATTACTAGTATAATGTCACTGCTACTACATACATTACTAGTATAATGTCACTGCTACTACATACATTACTAGTATAACGTCACTGCTACTACATACATTACTAGTATAATGTCACTGCTACTACATACATTACTAGTATAACGTCACTGCTACTACATACATTACTAGTATAACGTCACTGCTACTACATACATTACTAGTATAACGTCACTGCTACTACATACATTACTAGTATAATGTCACTGCTACTACATACATTACTAGTATAATGTCACTGCTACTACATACATTACTAGTATAATGTCACTGCTACTACATACATTACTAGTATAACGTCACTGCTACTACATACATTACTAGTATAATGTCACTGCTACTACATACATTACTAGTATAATGTCACTGCTACTACATACATTACTAGTATAATGTCACTGCTACTACATACATTACTAGTATAACGTCACTGCTACTACATACATTACTAGTATAATGTCACTGCTACTACATACATTACTAGTATAATGTCACTGCTACTACATACATTACTAGTATAATGTCACTGCTACTACATACATTACTAGTATAATGTCACTGCTACTACATACATTACTAGTATAATGTCACTGCTACTACATACATTACTAGTATAATGTCACTGCTACTACATACATTACTAGTATAATGTCACTGCTACTACATACATTACTAGTATAACGTCACTGCTACTACATACATTACTAGTATAATGTCACTGCTACTACATACATTACTAGTATAATGTCACTGCTACTACATACATTACTAGTATAATGTCACTGCTACTACATACATTACTAGTATAATGTCACTGCTACTACATACATTACTAGTATAATGTCACTGCTACTACATACATTACTAGTATAATGTCACTGCTACTACATTGCACATATCTGTACATGTTGCTCATACATAGTTCATATTACACAGAAATATTTATTCTGCTCTTATAACAGACATGTTTACTTTATTGATTTCATTTATTAAGTCAAATATCTTTGACTGTATTATTGCAAATCTTCTCACTTACAGCACGGAAGAGTTCCTCAGCCATCATAGAAAAAGTGACAAATACGCCGCACAAAGTGACAAAAATTTCGGGAAAAGTGACAAAAACTGGGCGTGCCAAAATGTCTTGTGAGCCTTTGATCTGCGGGCCGGATGATAACTTGCGAGGGGCCAGATTTGGCCCGCGGGCCTCGAGTTTGACACGTCTTACTGCTTAGCGTTCTGATTCATGAACATTTCACTACATACACGTTACATCCTGTCAGACAGACAGGCAGGCAGGCAGACAGACAGGCAGACAGGCAGACAGACAGACAGGCAGACAGGCAGACAGACAGACAGACAGACAGACAGACAGACAGACAGACAGATAGAGAGACAGACAGACAGACAGACAGACAGGCAGACAGACAGGCAGAGAGACAGGCATGCAGGCAGACAGACACACAGACAGACAGGCAGACAGGCAGAGAGACAGACAGGCAGACAGGCAGACAGACAGGCAGACAGTATCTCTCCAGTCTGTCGTAGTCTGTGTTTATGAACACATGAACTCAGATGTGACTACAGACAGTTAAATGTTTCTGATGGTTGAAAACGAGAGATTTTATTTGGACATTATTTCCAGATTAACGAGTCTGTTGTTGATATTCTGTTAAATGAAGAAATGAAAGAGTCCTGCAGGTGATTGGATAATAATAATGTTCCTTAACGTTTATTTCTGTTTCTGGGACAGGAAGTCAAAGTACACTGATGCAGTAAAAACATGAAAGTACACGTAGATACTTCAACAACACGTTTCACTACGTATTTAATCTGCAGTCACATTATTAACACTTAAAGCTACGTTAATGTGTCTGTCCTGCTGGCAGACAGACAGACTTCTGTGGCGGCCATCTTTATAGTTTATGCCTCAGTGGGAGACTCGTCGTCGTCTCCGTAGACCACGCCCTTCAGGTAGACTCGTTTAAACTCCTCAAACACCATGTCATCCTGCTCGCTGCACACACACACACAGACATATTTATATATTTATATACAGTATATTTAAATGATTGTCCTAATCACTAAAGAAGAAGTTCTAAAGAGATGAAATATCTCACCTGTCTTTGGCTGGAGTCAGAGTTCAGACCCGAGACAAAGAAGAGAAAAGAAAATAGTTCATGTTTTCCTCTAAAGACTGAGTGTGTGTGTGTGTGTGTGTGTGTGTGTGTGTGTGTGTGTGTGTGTGTGTGTGTGTGTGTGTGTGTGTGTGTGTGTGTGTGTGTGTGTGTGTGTGTGTGTGTGTGTGTGTATGTGTGTGTGTGTGTGCGTGTGTGTGTGTGTGTGCGTGTGTGTGTGTGTGTGTGCGTGTCAGCAGTAATCTGGATGATAATCTGCAGGATTTGATGTCAGCGACTGACAACAAGCTGTTTAAAGATGCTGAGTAATCTGAGTAATCTGAGTCAGGTGGTCTGTTACTGCTGCGTCTATAAAACACCTTCAAGAGGAGGAAGAGGAGGAGGAAGAGGAGGAGGAGAGTACCTGGGTCAGGTTTAGGGTTCATCAGTCTGAACGGGAGCTCCAGAGACACCTCACTGTAAAACAGATGCGCACACACACACAGTCACACACACACACACACACACACACACACACACACACACACGCACGGACACACACACACACACGCACACAGTCACACACACAAACACAGTCACACAGTCGCACACACACACACACACACACAAAATAGTTACTACAGTTCAAATTCAAAATACTGGAGACTCGTCTCGATTCGATGCGATTACCTGTTTACAGGTATATCTGTACTAACGTTACAGCTGTAGCGTGCTGGTTTACCTGTTTACAGGTATATCTGTACTAACGTTACAGCTGTAGCGTGCTGGTTTACCTGTTTACAGGTATATCTGTACTAACGTTACAGCTGTAGCGTGCTGGTTTACCTGTTTACAGGTATATCTGTACTAACGTTACAGCTGCAGCGCGCTGGTTTACCTGTTTACAGGTATATCTGTGCTAACGTTACAGCTGCAGCGCGCTGGTTTACCTGTTTACAGGTATATCTGTACTACCGTTACAGCTGCAGCGCACTGGTTTACCTGTTTACAGGTATATCTGTACTACCGTTACAGCTGTAGCGCGCTGGTTTACCTGTTTACAGGTATATCTGTACTAACGTTACAGCTGCAGCACGCTGGTTTACCTGTTTACAGGTATATCTGTACTAACGTTACAGCTGCAGCGTGCTGGTTTACCTGTTTACAGGTATATCTGTGCTAACGTTACAGCTGTAGCGCGCTGGTTTACCTGTTTACAGGTATATCTGTACTAACGTTACAGATGTAGCGTGCTGGTTTACCTGTTTACAGGTATATCTGTACTAAGGTTACAGCTGTAGCGCGCTGGGTTTACCTGTTTACAGGTATATCTGTACTAACGTTACAGCTGCAGCGCGCTGGTTTACCTGTTTACAGGTATATCTGGCAACCTGGCCTGGCTGTTAAACTGGGCAGTTGATAACAACACATAAAAAAGAAAAAATACTGACTTTAGCATTGTTGTCAAAAAAGATAGTATTTCAGCCTAACATGTTTCCTTAATATCTGATGAGGCATTGGTGTCATTTTGGGATTTATTACAGTACATAATATATATTGGACCTTTAACCCTTACAGTAACCACAACCATCACAACTAAATGCCTAACCTTAACCCTCACCTTAACCATAACCTAATTCTAACCCTAATCCTAAAACCAAGTCTTAACCCTCAAACAGCCCTTTAAACATGTGGGGCCCAGCATTTGGGGCCCCACAAGGCTGTCCGGACCCCACAAGTATACTGGATTCCCGGTTTTTGGACCCCACGAATATAGTTAAACAAGCCCACACACGCGCACATGCACACGCACACACGGAGGTAGTTGTTACCTGGATGCGAGCATCCTGTGAACAGAAGCAGAGAGAACAGTGAGACGGTGTCTGTTATCTTATCTTGGGTATTATGGGATGCACACAGAAAGACGGGGTCTCTTATCTTATCTTGGTTATTATGGGATGAACTCAGAGTTCCTGAAGGAAACTCACCCAGCAGCGATCATCCTCAGAATCACTTTATAGGAAACAAGAATCCCCTGAACATCCTTCAGCACGTCTTGTTTCACTCTGAGACAGACAGACAGGTAGAGAGACAAACAGGTCAGAGAGACAGGCAGGCAAGCAGAGAGACAAACAGGTAGAGACACAGACAGGTCAGAGTGTGTGTCCTACATGCTGGAGGATGGGTTAGGGTTAGTCAGGGTCTCTCTGTGTCCTACATGCTGGACGATGGGTAAGGGTTAGTCAGGGTCTCTCTGTGTCCTACATGCTGGAGGATGGGTAAGGGTTAGTCAGGGTCTCTCTGTGTCCTACATGCTGGACGATGGGTAAGGGTTAGTCAGGGTCTCTCTGTGTCCTACATGCTGGACGATGGGTAAGGGTTAGTCAGGGTCTCTCTGTGTCCTACATGCTGGAGGATGGGTTAGGGTTAGTCAGGGTCTCTCTGTGTCCTACATGCTGGAGGATGGGTTAGGGTTAGTCAGGGTCTCTCTGTGTGTCCTACATGCTGGAGGATGGGTAAGGGTTAGTCAGGGTCTCTCTGTGTGTCCTACATGCTGGAGGATGGGTTAGAGTTAGTCAGGGTCTCTCTGTGTGTCCTACATGCTGTAGGATGGGTTAGGGTTAGTCAGGGTCTCTCTCTGTGTCCTACATGCTGGAGGATGGGTTAGGGTTAGTCAGGGTCTCTCTGTGTCCTACATGCTGGAGGATGGGTTAGGGTTAGTCAGGGTCTCTCTGTGTGTCCTACATGCTGGAGGATGGGTTAGGGTTAGTCAGGGTCTCTCTGTGTGTCCTACATGCTGGATGAAGCCAGGTTGGTGTCTTCATGTTTGAGTCGTCCGTCCAGAGCGAGTCCTCTCCGGTCCTTGTTGACAGACAGCAGAGGATGGAGAACGTATTCCTTCTTCAGACTCGTCCCCGAGGGGACACAGTCACTGCAAACACAACACAATATATATATATATATATATATATATATATATATATATAGGACACAGTCACTGCAAACACAACACAATATATATATATATATATATATATATATATATATATATATATATATATATATATATAGGACACAGTCACTGCAGACACAACACAATGTATATATATATATACAAACCCAAATCAGAAAAAGTTGGGACAGTATGAAAAACACAAATAAAAAAAGAAAGTAGTGATTTCTAAATGTACTTTGACTTATATTTCATTGCAGACATTGTGAACACAAAATATTTCATGTTTTGTCTGGTCAACTTAATTTCATTTGTAAATATACATCCTTTCCTGTCATTCAGACCTGCAACACATTCCAAAAAAGGTTGGGACAGGAGCAATTTAGGGCTAGTAATCAGGTAAATTAGTTAAATAATGATGTGATTTGAAACCGGTGATGTCAACACGTGATTGTAATTATGATTTGGTACAAAAGCAGCATCCAAGAAAGGTCTAGTCCTTTAGGAGCAAAGATGGGCCGAGGATCGCCAGTTTGCCAACAAATACGTGAGAAATTATTGAAATGTTTAAAAACAATGTTCCTCAAAGAAAGATAGGAAGACATTTGCTTATTTCACCTTCAACAGTGCATAACATAATTAAAAGATTAAATGAATGAGGAGGAATTTCAGTGCGTAAAGGACAAGGGCGCAAGCCTAAGCTGAACAACCGTGATCTCCGATCCCTCAGGTGGCACTGCATCAAGAATCGTCATTTATCTATAAG
>CM042430.1:40613120-40660620 GCA_023631565.1 Gymnocephalus cernua
GTCACTTTGACAGCCAATAACTTTACATCTGAAGCGTTTAAAGACTTGATTTGTCCGTTGTTTATTTCTAAAGAAACACGACAATGTATAAAAGGCTCCGTTACCTTGTACCTCACGTTATGGCTCCGTAGCAGACGTTTTTATAAACATAGGCTAACGGTTGGGTCATAACCACGAGACTTACTGTCTCGTAGTAGAGGAATTACCGTACAGTACAGGAGAAGCTCGCAGGCAGTTTGGACTTACATCAGCTGTTTAGTGTAATTACTAATGTTAACTAGCATTTTAGTTAGCAGTAACTAGCCTGTGCCTATGTTATCTCCTTACATATACCTACGCTCTCCGTCTCTGATAGATTGGGAATGATTGAGATTTCTCTTGGCACAGCTACCAGAAGACTTACAACGTTCAGACACGTTGCTCACGTCACATCTACGTCATCAAGCTCAGTTTGAGGCTGCGCAGTAACGCTCAGACATCACCGGGGAAGTGACCTCACTGGTCTCTGTGGAAGTCTACGGCGTAGCCTTGTCCATTAATTTTACTGTCTATGGATGTAGCTCCGTTTGTTTCCTAAAGTTAAAAAAACTCTGTTTCCTTTTCTTTTCTAGTGGGACATGAACCGCGGTCTTCTGGGTTAAAGTCTTGTTTGTCTGAGCTGTTAACGATGAATCCTCCATGCACCCTAAAGTTAGCTATCAACTTCAACTTTATTTCAACTTTCTTTTGTCCCCAGAGGGCGATTGGTTTTACAGCAAGGCATACAATATGAAGACCAGAGACATGGTGTTGCACACGGCCCGGAGCTTGGACCCATTCTATTCGCCTTATAAATATTTTCTCTAGGAAATACTATATTAACTTTCACTGTTATGCAGATGATACCCATGTTTCTGTGTCTGAGTGACTGATGGGAACAACAATCTTTGAAAAATGTTTCTTTCTTGGGGGGGATTGTTGGGCCCCTGTGAATGATAGAGTGTGGTCTAGACCTATTGATCTGTAAAGAGTCCTGAGATAACTCATGTTAGGATCTGACTATAAAGAAACCTGACCTGAAACACTGATGTCTTTGATGTTCCTGTTGGACGAGTTGGTGATTTCTACGTTCACTCTGACAGGCTCGCCGTGGTAGAACGTCTGCAGACAGACAGGTAGAGAGAGAGAGGTCAGACAGACAGGTAGAGAGAGAGAGAGCGGTCAGACAGACAGACAGGTAGAGAGAGAGGTCAGACAGACAGGTAGAGAGAGAGAGAGAGAGGTCAGACAGACTGACAGGTAGAGAGAGAGAGAGAGAGAGAGGTCAGACAGACAGACAGACAGGTAGAGAGAGAGGTCAGACAGACAGGTAGAGAGAGAGAGAGAGAGAGAGAGGTCAGACAGACTGACAGGTAGAGAGAGAGAGACAGATCAGAAAGACAGACACAGACAGATAGACAGACCAGACAGACAGACCAGACAGACAGACAGACAGACAGACAGACAGACAGACCGACCAGACAGACAGACAGAGAGAGAGACAGGTCAGACAGACAGAGAGAGAGACAGACAAACCTCTTTGGGAATGCTCAGTTTGACGGTCAGTGGTTTCTCCGACATCAGGAACTCGAAGGTAGTTTCTGCAGAAGGAACCAGCTGGCTGTTGTCTGGACTGTACTGGATCTTACGGATGCTGAGACGCACCGAACTCCTGCACAACACAGCAGCATGTTCACTTTTTTACACAGAATAAATAGTAACATTTAAATAATAACTATCACGGAATCAATAGTAATATTTAAATAATAACTATTTAGTGTGAGGGACTCACTGTTTGTCAATCTTCTCATCCTGGTTCTCTCCACAGAAAGCTTTCACCTCGAACTCCACCGCACATTTCTGTCCCAAACACACGAGACACGTGACTGTCCTTGTCTCTACTGAAGTATCAAAGTACTCGTGGTATTTTGGATATCCTGAGAGTGATGTAATGATGCAGTTACCTTCCCCACGTCAGAGGGTCCGGGCTGCAGAGCAACAGAACACGGCAGGTTGTCTGGAAACTGAAAGACACACAGCTCTTTACTCAAATTTAAATGTTTTTAAACTTTTATTTTGCAATAGTGCATCTATTTTATACGTGGGGCTTTTATTTTGTATGTATTGTAGGGCTTTTATTTTGTATGTGGTGCATTTATTTTGTACGTGGTGCTTTTATTTTGTATGTGGTGTTTTTATTTTGTATGTGGTGCTTTTATTTTGCAGTGATGCTTTTATTATGTATGTGGTTCTTTTATTTTATACGTGGGGCTTTTATTTTCTGTGTTGTAGGGCATTTATTTTGTATGTGGTGCATTTATTTTGTACGTGGTGCTTTTATTTTGCAGTGGTGCTTTTATTTTGCAGTAATGCTTTTATTATGTATGTGGTGCTTTTATTTTGTACGTGGTGCTTTTACTTTGTACGTGGGGCTTTTACTTTGTACGTGGTACTTTTATTTTGTACGTGGTACTTTTATTTTGTACGTGGTACTTTTATTTTGTACGTGGGGTTTTTATTTTGTACGTGGGGCTTTTATTTTGTACGTGGTGCTTTTATTTTGTACGTGGTGCTTTTACTTTGTACGTGGGGCTTTTACTTTGCACGTGGGGCTTTTACTTTGTACGTGGTACTTTTATTTTGTACGTGGTACTTTTATTTTGTACGTGGGGCTTTTATTTTGTACGTGGTGCTTTTATTTTGTACGTGGGGTTTTTATTTTGTACGTGGAGCTTTTCATTTTTATGCGTCTGTGTTGTGTTAATGACGTCTGTGTTGTTTTGACGACGTCTGTGTTGTTTTGATGATTTCTGTGTTGTGTTGACGACGTCTGTGTTGTGTTGACGACGTCTGTGTTGTTTTGACGACGTCTGTGTTGTTTTGATGACGTCTGTGTTGTGTTGACGACGTCTGTGTTGTGTTGACGACGTCTGTGTTGTTTTGACGACGTCTGTGTTGTTTTGATGACGTCTGTGTTGTGTTGACGACGTCTGTGTTGTGTTGACGACGTCTGTGTTGTGTTGACGACGTCTGTGTTGTTTTGACGACGTCTGTGTTGTTTTGACGACGTCTGTGTTGTGTTGACGACGTCTGTGTTGTGTTGACGACGTCTGTGTTGTGTTGACGACGTCTGTGTTGTTTTGACGACGTCTGTGTTGTTTTGATGACGTCTGTGTTGTGTTGATGAATTCTGTGTTGTGTTTGTGTCTCAGCGTCTCACCTCGAAGAAGAAGGGGAAGGCGTTGTCTCCGAGCTTTCGCAGCAGTTTTTGCTGCATCTTTGTGTGCGTCAGCTTCTCTTTGTCCTGCAGCTCGGGGTAAACCTGCCTGGTCATCAGGAACAGATCCCTGTGGAAGGCCACGCCCATCACTTCCTCGCCTGGACGGCCGTACCGAAACGCACACGACAGCATCACGTACACTGAGGACACAAACACGCCGGTAACTTAAAGGAAAGTCTGCCGTACATACAGATGAACTTCTCCAGCACCCGGAGGTGTAACAGAGGAAGAATCTTTCCCTCTTCAGTGTTTAGATTAAAGAATGAAATCTGAGAAATAGTTTAATATTTTGAGACAGTTCGATTTGACTTTTATAACGTTATATAGTTTAATTCATCACATGCTGATGTGTAAAATATAATAAATTATAAACATACGAACCTTTCCTTCCTTTGAGCTGCAGCGGGTCAATCACAATAACTCCGTCTTAAACACACAAACTCAGACTTTAATCTTAAAAAGGCCGCTGCAGTCGGCTTTAGGTTCAGACACAGACAGAACGGACAGTCTGGCGTGGTCGGTGACTCGAGTCTGTTCGGCCTTCATTTGGGCCGATTTTTCATGTATAATCAGCGGGGCGGGCACTGCCGGCAGTAGGACTTAAATGACTGAATCTGATTGGTGGAGAGCTAACCCGGAAACAAGGAGCAGGATGAGCGTGACTAGAGTCTCTCAAAATCTGACAAAAATATTTTAAACTGACCTTTGTTGATCTGAAATGAAGACAGATTCAGCAACTGCACGGCCGATTTCTCACTTAAAATTGTAACTATTATTTTAGTAAAATATGAGATCGTATTCTGAACGAGCCGCCATGACAGTCTAGCTTTGAATTTCCGGAGAAACCAGACCCACGTGACACGTTCGTCCTTTCTGGTTTTCATTTTTGGGTGACAACACAGATTAGCGCCGTCTGCTGTTATGGAGACGTATTACGTTCCTCGGTGTGTTCCGAGGAACTTTTTGGACCGACTCGGGGAGACTGATCCCTCTGACTGCCGTTTCTGGTCGGTGTGTCTGAACCTTTAGACACGTTAGCCTAGCTTAGCACAAAGACTGGAAGCAGAGGGGAACTGTTAGCCTAGCTTAGCACAAAGACTGGAAGCATAGGGGAACTGTTAGCCTAGCTTAGCACAAAGACTGGAAGCAGAGGGGAACTGTTAGCCTAGCTTAGCACAAAGACTGGAAGCATAGGGGAGCTGTTAGCCTAGCTTAGCACAAAGACTGGAAGTAGAGGGGAACTGTTAGCCTAGGGGAACTGTTAGCCTAGCTTAGCACAAAGACTGGAAGCAGAGGGGAACTGTTAGCCTAGCTTAGCACAAAGACTGGAAGCAGAGGGGAACTGTTAGCCTAGCTTAGCACAAAGACTGGAAGCAGAGGGGAACTGTTAGCCTAGCTTTGCACAAAGACTGGAAGCAGAGGGGAACTGTTAGCCTAGCTTAGCACAAAGACTGGAAGCAGAGGGGAACGGTTAGCCTAGCTTAGCACAAAGACTGGAAGCAGAGGGGAACAGTTAGCCTAGCTTAGCACAAAGACTGGAAGCAGAGGGGAACTGTTAGCCTAGCTTAGCACAAAGACTGGAAGCAGAGGGGAACGGTTAGCCTAGCATAGCACAAAGACTGGAAGCAGAGGGGAACAGTTAGCCTAGCTTAGCACAAAGACTGGAAGCAGAGGGGAACGGTTAGCCTAGCTTAGCACAAAGACTGGAAGCAGAGGGGAACGGTTAGCCTAGCTTAGCACAAAGACTGGAAGCAGAGGGGAACAGTTAGCCTAGCTTAGCACAAAGACTGGAAGCAGAGGGGAACGGTTAGCATGGCTCCATCACAGCAGAAACTATAACACACGTCTGATTTACACATTGTATGAAGTGATCTGCATCTTGTTGAGTTTTAACTCACCGACCGGATCCACGAAGTCGCAGTGATCCACGAAGTCTCTGTTCGCCATGTAGACCGCCACCTGTTCAGATGGGGGGGGGGGGGGGTCAGGGGGTTCACAGCCTTCAGCCTGTTTTCATGAAGCATTGGTACATATATCTGTGAAAAATTAAGCTCTCCACGTATTTATTGCTGTCAGCAGCACATTGACTGCTGCTGTATGAGAGCATGATGATCCTCGTAGGGAGCAGGTCGGGGGGGATGTTTGACTCCTAAAACACAAGCCTTTCAAGAGGGGGAGCAGAGTTCATGTCCCGGAAGAAAATAAGGAGAAAACACATGCTCCTGACTGGCTAGTAGTCCTTACCTAGGTACTGTCAGGACACGCCCTCATACTCTGCTCCTGACTGGCTAGTAGTCCTTACCTAGGTACTGTCAGGACACGCCCTCATACTCTGCTTCTGACTGGCTAGTAGTCCTTACCTAGGTACTGTCAGGACACGCCCTCATACTCTGCTTCTGACTGGCTAGTAGTCCTTACCTAGGTACTGTCAGGACACGCCCTCATACTCTGCTTCTGACTGGCTAGTAGTCCTTACCTAGGTACTGTCAGGACACGCCCTCATACTCTGCTTCTGACTGGCTAGTAGTCCTTACCTAGGTACTGTCAGGGCACGCTCTCATACTCTGCTCCTGACTGGCTAGTAGTCCTTACCTAGGTACTGTCAGGACACGCCCTCATACTCTGTAGCTAAAACAGAGAGCTCAACACACAGGGTGAAAAGAGGAGCTGCAGCAATGTGCAGTACAAGAAAAATCTGGTGTTTTTTTGATAAATTAAGCCACATAAACTTATTCTGGTACAACCTGTAAATACATAAATTATGAGCCTGAAGATGAGCACTTTAAGGAGAAAACACAAGACTTTAGCCCAGGAAACAGGTGTTCATGTCCTGAAGAAGAGGTGCTCTGTAGCCGGCTCAGCCACCTTTTCCAGATAGTTTTAACTATAACAGACTTACACTCATACGTACGATCTCATACGAACACGTTCATGACAATGTTGAATCTTTTTACTGTACCTTCTTGGAGATTGAACTACCAACCTTCTGGACACAGAGCTGTTACTGCTGCAAGACTAATCCCACTAACATGGTTGTGTACTTGGTGTGTACTTCACTACTTTAACTACAACCAGGTGAGTATTTCTGTAGTACTCACCGACTTGTCACGAGAAACTTTCTTAAAGACGACATTTTTGGGACTCATGTTAACAGATGGATGATCTGCAGAACAGAGAACAAACTTTCAAAAGTTCAATAGAGATGCTCCAACATCACAAACTGTCTTATTGTTCACTTCCTGACAGGACTGGTTGTTGCAGCTGGATGTTAGACTAAAGGTAGTCTCCCATGTCCAGACCCTCCTCCACAGAGCTGCGGAGGAAGGTCCGGCTAGTCCACACAGCATTCCTGGATGGGAGGAAAACGTGCTCTGGTTTATTGGCATTCCTTTAATCCAATCACAATTGTCTTGGGTGGAACATATGCTAGTTGGGAGGCGAGTGCACGTAGGAAGGCATGTGCATGTTGGGAGGCGAGTGCACGTAGGAAGGCATGTGCATGTTGGGAGGCGAGTGCACGTAGGAAGGCATGTGCATGTTGGGAGGCGAGTGCACGTAGGAAGGCGTCTTAACGGCTCTAGTTCCTGAAATGTTTTCCCCGTTTAATAGTTTCATTGTGACTTGACTTTAAGGCCATTATTGGGACCATCTCGGAGGAAAGCTAGCTGATGTTCTGATACAGCAAGAGGAAGACATTGATGATTTCAACAAGCTTTTCATTTATTAGGCAAACAAGAAGAATGTGTATTGGCATCTACAGGAACTCATGGGCCTTTTTAGCACACAAAGATTGAAATATTACAGAATATCAATAAAAATGTCTTGCATTTATCAAACTGCCAACTTCAGTGTAGCTCTTACAAAACATTTAGGCTTATTCTTTAAAACAAAAAGAGAGGAACTCTTATTATTTTTTGAATAGTTCTTAAAATAATAATGAGACTTGTTTTAGGGAGAATAAAGTTACTCTGGGCGAGTTTTCCCACTAACCAAAAAGGCTCAGGATGCTACAAATGTTGGTATAATATGAAAATGGCTGGTGGATTTAAGGCAAAAAAAAAAATAAGTTATTGAATTAATCAAATTTGAACATGTCTGTCAGTTGCTGGTTGATCTTCAGCCTACAATTTTAGTTAATTTCCTATCCTGTCCTGGGACACATACGGTTTGATAAAGTACTTATTGGACTTTAACTTATCATCGCACTTACACTAAGTAGCTGTCCTCAATTTAGGTCATCCTGTACGTCTCATCTCCGTTTTTTCCTGCATGCATCCACCGTGTGTGTGTGTGTGTGTGTGTGTGTGTGTGTGTGTGTGTGTGTGTGTGTGTGTGTGTGTGTGTGTGTGTGTGTGTGTGTGTGTGTGCGTGTCAGCAGTAATCTGGATGATAATCTGCAGGATTTGATGTCGACGGGACTGAAACAGCAGGGCTCCATTTCAGCGGCGTCAGAGTGAAAAACGTTACAGCGTACATTGATGTTAAAATGAACAGTTTTATATTCCCGATTCATCTGGTAGCTGGTTGGCTCACTCAGTGCCAGACTTTAAGAAAGATAGATAGATAGATAGATAGATAGATAGATAGATAGATAGATAGATAGATAGATAGATAGATAGATATTATAATCTACCAGAGATTACAACACCAACACAACGTTGATATAGACTATACTAAATTTAGAGTACCTTGTCTTTTTCACAGCCTTAATGAACTTGTCTTAACAGACTCCTGATGAGTTACTGCAGATAATATGAAGTACTAATGTTAATAGTCAACCTGCTGATATATTTTAATTAAAATGTTTGAAAGCACAAATTTTTTAAGTCAGACAAACAAAAAGAATCCTCTAGAGCTGCAAAGATGGACGGATTTAAATTAATCTCACGATCCATTCATCAGTCTGAGTCATTTAGTTTCTGATGAAACAGGTGAACTAGTGCGATGTCAGCCTGTTAAATGTGAATATGTTCTGGGACAGGTAACAATGTCTTAGAGCTGCAACATCATCTTTGGCTTTTTGGGAAACTGATCCACATTTTAGAGACAGAACTCATCCATTCATCTAGAACTACTCATCCATTCATCTAGAACTACTCATTCATTCATCTAGAACTACTCATCCATTCATCTAGAACTACTCATCCATTCATCTAGAACTACTCATCCATTCATCTAGAACTACTCATCCATTCATCTAGAACTACTCATTCATTCATCTAGAACTACTCATCCATTCATCTAGAACTACTCATCCATTCATCTAGAACTACTCATCCATACATCTAGAACTACTCATCCATTCATCTAGAACTACTCATCCATTCATCTAGAACTACTCATTCATTCATCTAGAACTACTCATCCATTCATCTAGAACTACTCATCCATACATCTAGAACTACTCATCCATTCATCTAGAACTACTCATCCATTCATCTAGAACTACTCATTCATTCATCTAGAACTACTCATCCATTCATCTAGAACTACTCATCCATCCATTAACACAGTGTGAGATAATCTTTATAGAATCTTTTAAATAAATCTGAAGCAGAAACAAGAGACTGACCTGAGAGCAGCGTCGTGTCGAGCAGAAGATTTCTGAAAGCTGATCAGAGCCGCATTTATATCTCTCACACACACACACACACACACACACACACACACACACTTCCTGATAGAGAAGCAGGTTTTAACAAGACTAATGTAAGCCTTTATAACACCTTTATGAATGAAATGTAAGACTGTATATCACGACATAAAAGTACAATGAAATGCAGTCACAACAGTACTTGCAAAGTAAATACAATATTAAAATGTAATAAAAGCGAGACCAATAATAATAATAATAATAATCTTAAGATATGAAGCTAATTATAGAATATATAACCCAACTAGCATCGGAGGCATTACATGACGGTTTGAAATGATTTAACACTAAACTTTAGTGAGTTTTAGACTTTAGACCCGCGGCCCCCCTGGGAAGGGACCGGATCACGTCACGCTGCCGCCTCATAGCAGTAGTTTGTTGGACTGGTTTCTGGGAGTACGTAGATCCAGAGTTATCACATGTCGGGGTGGACACGTGTTAACACCCTGAGCTTTATTTTTACTTGTTTAAACCAGACTCAGATCAAACGTACATTGGTCATTTAATATAAAGTCTGCTTTACATCGCCGTACAACTACTTTCTCGCTACGCTTTGTAGTCGTTAGGATTTTACAGCCCTTTCAAAATAAGAGCGTGGACATGAGCACGTCTAGGCCTTGATTTGAAATGTGTAGCGTTGTGCGTCCTTGTTGATGAGTGAACCGCCAGACAGCTTTAAGAACTTCTTTACATAACGGTATTAATGTTGAATCATGTAATCAGCTGAGCCGATAAGTTTCATATGGTCACACTCAGCAGTCTGTCTGCTGACATCAGCAACACACACACACACACACACACACACACACACACAGTGAGGGTTAATAAAGACTTTATTATTAACTCTTGTGTGAGACTGGGGGGGGGGGGGGGGGGGGGGAGGGCAGCAGTTTGATTCCTCTGAAATGAAGAGAGTCGTCAGGTTGAAGCTGAGTTTAAACAGCGACAACATCGTCTCTTTCTGTCTGAGTTCATCAAATGTCTCATCGTCCATCACACTGACGTCCTGCTCTGTCTCCACCCGTCTCCTTCGGTCTCCACCCGTCTCCTTCGGTCTCAGCCTGTCTCCACCCGTCTCCTTCGGTCTCCACCCGTCTCAGCCTGTCTCCACCCGTCTCTGTCTCCTTCTACTTGGGTCTCGGCCAATCACATGTCTGACCAGAGGACGGCCTTGCTGCCTTTCTCCACGCTGGCGACGTACGCTCCTGAAGGAGACCACGACACCGAGTTGATGGCAGAGCTGCAGAAACAAACAGGAAATACGTGTGAATGAAAGCGTTTGTAGTGTGATCTTCTCCTCTCATTACGTTTATAACTTTATCAAACTATGTACCAATATGTGACACAAACCATACCTTGACGTTACTTTGACAACTTAAATGTCTGGTGAACAAGAAAGCTAGCTTTCAAAAATTTAACGTGAGCGTTAAACATTGGTTGGTTTGTTGCTGAGAGGTGGGGGCTGAGACATGATCCTGAATCCAGCGCTACGATTGGCCAAAGAGTACATGTCTGCAGCTTCTGCACATGCTCAGTTTGACTCTCAGAGGGCTTCTGCACATGCTCAGTTTGACTCTCAGAGGGCTTCAGCACATGCTCAGTTTGACTCTCAGAGGGCTTCAGCACATGCTCAGTTTGACTCTCAGAGGGCTTCTGCACATGCTCAGTTTGACTCTCAGAGGGCTTCAGCACATGCTCAGTTTGACTCCGAGGTCTGTGGATCTGATATGTTCTTACTTGTGGTTTCGGTCCAGAGTTCGTTCCACTTTCCCCGTCAGAACGTTCCAGATGTAGAGAGCTCCGTCAGCTGATCCTCCGGCCACGTAGCTGCCGTCAGGACTGAACACCACAAACACAAACCAAACAATCACTCTGCAAAGTACTTTTACTGTGAAACATGAAGACATTAAATTAGATGAAGTATTAATTACTACGTCACTATGGAGACACCTTCAGACAACATCTGTTTAAATAAACTGGTGAACAAATGTTAAACTCACCTGAAAGTCACTCTGGTCCAGTCAGCTCCACACTTAAAGCCTGGAGCACTGCGCACACACACACACACACACACACACACACACACACACACACACACTGTATTAACTTGTAGAAAGACTTGGCGTAATGAAGATCAGAAGTCTTTAACCTCCTTCATTGATCTGTATCAGGGGAGAACTCCTTCCTCTCCTGCACTGTCACTGCTTTAGATCATTCTACGCTCTGTCTCTCTGACCTGTCGCACCTGTCTCACCTGTCTGTCGTCTGTCCTACCTGAAAGTGTGTCTGACGGCGTTGGTTCTCAGGTCTATGATCTTCAGCAGGTCGTCTCTGGAGCAGCTGAGCAGTTCGGTCCGGTCGTGGTTCAGATCCAGAGACGTCACTCTGCCCTGCAGCTCCAGTTCCTGAACTATGCTCTCCGCTCTGACACACACACACACACACACACACAATTAGTCGACTTATAGACTCAACTTTCTGCAGCTGAAATGTCACGTCATAGCTCAGCTGTTGGTTTTCATTGGCCGGTCGGCTGGGTGGGAGGGGCTTATCTGTGTCACAAAGCGGAAGTGAAACAGAGAAGTCAGACTGAGGATATGTGACGGGGAAACCGGCTGCATGAGAGGCTCACAGAGAGTCAGCGTTTCCTGATTAAACGTTATCCCCTTTAAAAATGAACGGTCAATCTCGAGGCAACTCTGTCGGGCAGCTCCACATCCAGTTCCTAGTATCATGTGTGTGTACACCCCGAGCTCCACATCCAGTTCCTAGTATCATGTGTGTGTACACCCCGAGCTCCACATCCAGTTCCTAGTATCATGTGTGTACACCCCGAGCTCCACATCCAGTTCCTAGTATCATGTGTGTACACCCCGAGCTCCACATCCAGTTCCTAGTATCATGTGTGTACACCCCCAGCTCCACATCCAGTTCCTAGTATCATGTGTGTACACCCCCAGCTCCACATCCAGTTCCTAGTATCATGTGTGTGTACACCCCGAGCTCCACATCCAGTTCCTAGTATCATGTGTGTACACCCCCAGCTCCACATCCAGTTCCTAGTATCATGTGTGTGTACACCCCCAGCTCCACATCCAGTTCCTAGTATCATGTGTGTGTACACCCCCAGCTCCACATCCAGTTCCTAGTATCATGTGTGTGTACACACCTCAGCTCCACATCCAGTTCCTAGTATCATGTGTGTGTACACCCCTCAGCTCCACATCCAGTTCCTAGTATCATGTGTGTACACCCCCAGCTCCACATCCAGTTCCTAGTATCATGTGTGTGTACACCCCTCAGCTCTAGTTATGCCCAAAGAACAGTTCATAAACGTACCTGATGTCCCAGAAGCGAACTTTCTTATCAAAGTGTCCGCTCATAACACACTGCTCCGTGCACACAATGTCGTTACAGCTCGAGCCGGCAAACACCGTCTTCATACCTGCACAGGTGAGACACACAGCAGGTAAAACAAACACACTGAAGACACACACAGCTGCTCAGGACCCTGAACAAACTGTCCAATCACGTACAGACTTTGCTGCGCAGGTCCCATAGTTTGAGCGTTCGGTCGTAGCTCCCGGAGACGATTCGAGCGTTGTCCAATAGGAAGCGAGCGGACAGCACCTTCCCACTGTGACCTGTCAACGTATGCTGAAAACGCGCACACACACACACACACACACACACACACACACACACACACACACACACAGTAATGTATAGAGATAGCAATCTTAAAAAGGCCGCCTTAACGTTCGCAACTCAAAATATTCCAAAATATTTTCTCCGCTGTCAAAATTAATTTTAAATGTACAATATGTAACTTTCTGCCGCTAGGGGTCTTAACCAAAACAATGGATTGTAAACACGGACTTTTGATGACGTTAAGTTGCGTGAAATTATGGGAGTTGTAAACAACTTCGCTGATTAGAAGGCATCTGTATTGTATATAATTGTATGTAATATATGTATTCACTTTATTACACTTTATTCATGTCATTCTAATAACATAGCGGCATTTTCCCAACATAATTAAGTTTTTCTTGATTCTATCTGTATTGGAAGCTGATCAGTTAGCTAGCTCTTGAGCCAGCAAGCTAACGTTAGCCAGCAGCTAAAATCACAGTGACTATCACAATATATTTCACATGTCACTGTCACCGTTGGATAGTTTCACGGGATTTGTTGTAACGCCAGCTAGCTACTCAACGAGGCTGAGAGACGGGTGTGGGTGGGGATTGCCGGGGGAATCTCCCGGGACGGCGAGCCGAGGACGGCCGATGGCCGATGTTCAGCAGCAGGACATCTCAAAGCTGCCCGGAACGATCTCCCCCTTCACTTTTCTTTAATCTTAACTATTCGTGTTGGTGCTTGTCGGGTTAATTTAGCTAACTGTGAAGACAGCTAAATGTGAAGGGGTGAGAAATTCGGCAGGGAGGAGATTTTCGGCACGAACACCGGTAGCTAACGCTAATGGAGACGTAGCTAACGTTAGCTATGGATGGCCGCTGTTGCGACTCAGATCTGGGTCTGGGTCTGATATGGTCTGTTTCCCGACGCTTCATTAAACTGCCGTTAGCGTCGTAAGCACCCGGCACCAGAGTTAAGTGCTGTATAGTACTTATACTGTATGGATTGCTGTAATGGTGGCCGGCTGTTGGCTGGCTGTGGGCTAACGGTAACTGGCTATTGCTACATGTCCTGGCTGTGTTGTCAGCTGTTATCCCAGGCAGACAGACCGGGTGCTAGCTGGCTAAATTAGCATTAGATTAGTCGTCTAATCTATACAGCTAACGTTAACATTACTGCTAAACTCATTCGTGGGTTAGCCCAGCGCTGCTTTTATCCGTGGTGAAAACAATCATGCTACTAATAACTTTATGAGCGTGTTGAACGATGTGGTAACCCTATGATGTCATCCACCTAGCATTAGCTAGCTAGCATTAACATTAGCTACTTGTCAACCAACACATTGTAGTAACGTTAAACTGGATCGATATTGATATGTATCAATAAATAAGATCTCTGCTGTATTACTGTGTTGCAAAGTGGCATGTTATCGATCACAACATGATGCTGCGTGGCAGAAAAAGCAGTATTATGGTTAGGAGTATTTGTTTCTGTGACAGTATGATTTACAGTTACGCTCAAACGTATCACCTGGGAGCCGTGTTTTGAAGAAAGTTACGACCAACTAGAGGGTGAAAGGTTAGCCTATATGACGCCACTGACGAGCGACTAGGAAGGAAAGGAAACGTGCCGTGTCTGAAAATAAAATAACAGATTTCTCTGGGTTTGGAGTTTGGTGGAAACATTTGTGAGAGTGTAACTACAAATCTCAAAAAAATATATAACACAGGTATGGTCGTTTTTAGACATTTTAATGCAGAAATGTTACATATTGTACCTTTAACTGAGCCCAAAAAGACGGTTTAAAAAAAATGCTCGTTATTCAAAATATTCCACCTTTTTCTAAAATATTTGGACTTTAGATTACGCCCTCGGACGTCTAAAAACTGCATCAAGATTTAATTTTTATATCAACGAGTTGAAATCTTTGCTTAGTTTAGTTTAGATGTTGAAAACAACAGACTTCTTGTGTTTTACTTTAAAATGAAGATATTTCTTAATAAAAACAAGACTTGATAAAGTCTGGTAAAGTTTCTCTCTGTGGTCTCAGCAGGAGAGTGAGATCAGTACTCAGGCCCGCCCCCTGGGCCTCATGCTCCTTTCTGATTGGTTCTGTTGGAAGTGAGTCATCACACTGAGCCTGCAGGCTCTCTGTACAGACTCACACTGTGATGTCACTTCCTGTGTCTGTCAGCAGCTCCTGGGACCACCACTGCACCACTAGAGCATGATGGGAAAATGGGGCTGCTGGAAGCCAATATGGCCAACAGAGGGGGGGGCCGAGCTTCAGACCTTTTACTTTACATCACTGACCACAAGATGGCAGAACAGTTAATATTATTTATGGTTCTTCCTACATAAGGCTAGGATTAACTAACTAACCCATAGAGGAATGTTTGGTTTCCCCTAAAGAGTTTCAGCCAGTGATAAGATCTGAGAATAACTTTACTAGAAAATAGCTGGAATACTTTCTTCAACATTTTGGACCCTTGGGTTAGACATTAAGATAAACAGGTGTTGGAACCTAACCTGATATCCTATCAGAAATGTAATAAATGGGGGAAACCTTTGGCGATACCGAGCCCTAGCTCTGTTATTAAGTAGATGTTATTAAGTAGTAGTTACTAAGCCCTAGCTCTGTTAAGTCGAAGTACAACGAATCTGTGACAGGCATGTGAAGCGCAGTGTGTGAGCTGCGAGCTGTAAGGACTCACCCTTAGTCTGTAGTCGTCTACGGTCCAGATCCGACTGGCGAAGTCATTGGAGGCCGCAAGCAGGTACGAGCCCTGAGAGCAACACAACTGTCAACACAACATGTACCTGAACACAACATCTATCAGACCAGCAGGTCCCTGAATACAACACCTATCAGACCAACATGTTCCTGAACACCAAATGTACCTGAACACAGCATATATCAGACCAGCAGGTGACCTGAACACATGTCCCTAAACACAACATCTATCAGACCAACATGTCCCTGAACACAACATCTATCAGACCAACATGTCCCTGAACACAACCTCTATCAGACCAACATGTCCCTGAACACAGCATATATCAGACCAGCAGGTACCAGAGTTTTCCACCATTGTACAGCTGAACTGTTTACAATCAATCGTCTTTCCTCAACAAAATATTACGTTTAAAAAAGAAAAGCTATTTCCCAGATGCATTATGTGTCTAAGTCTTTTTATAGTCTTTTTAACATAATTTTGGACCATTATCTCCATATCTGTGTCTAAAGCAGATAATACATAGCTTAAAGACAAAACTTAAACCTAAAGAAGTCAAACTACAGTCATTAGATCTGAGAAAAGACTTTTAGTTTAATTCATTCAGTATCTAAACCTTATAATGGCAGAAAAACCCTGGAGTCTGTTCTGTTTAGTATGTTTTGGAGTTATTTTTTAAAGTTTTATAGACTAAACGGAAAAAATAATCTGCAGATTGATACAAAATCAACGTTGTAGCTGATGAAATGTCAAAAACAAACATACAAGAGTATGAAACATTTTGTCTTTGTGTCAAACCAAAGCTGACGGAGAGAAAAGTCTTCAGAGCTGTCAGACTTTATTAACGATACCATAATATGTTTTACACTTTCTGACCAACCGGGAGGTGAAATAATAAAGCATGTAAATATAATAAAATACCAAACATTAAATATTAAAAACCCTTACAGCGCTGTCGAACTCAATGCTGGTGATTCCAGCGTTGCTGCCGGTCAGAGCTCCTTTCGGCTCACAGCGACCTGCACACAGAGAATAAAGCAAGTTTAAAGCCTGTTGGTTCCTACTGAACACAGAGAATAAAGCAAGTTTAAAGCCTGTTGGTTCCTACTGACCACAAGAAATAAAACAAGTTTAAAGCCTGTTGGTTCCCACTGACCACAAGAAATAAAACAAGTTTAAAGCCTGTTGGTTCCCACTGACCACCAGAAATAAAGCAAGTTTAAAGCCTGTTGGTTCCTACTGAACACAGAGAATAAAGCAAGTTTAAAGCCTGTTGGTTCCTACTGACCACAAGAATTAAAACAAGTTTAAAGCCTGTTGGTTCCCACTGACCACAAGAAATAAAACAAGTTTAAAGCCTGTTGGTTCCCACTGACCACCAGAAATAAAACAAGTTTAAAGCCTGTTGATTCCTACTGACCACAAGAAATAAAACAAGTTTAAAGCCTGTTGATTCCTACTGCACACAGAAAATAAAGCAGGTTTAAAGCCTGTTGGTTCCTACTGACCACAAGAATTAAAACAAGTTTAAAGCCTGTTGGTTCCCACTGACCACAAGAAATAAAACAAGTTTAAAGCCTGTTGGTTCCCACTGACCACCAGAAATAAAACAAGTTTAAAGCCTGTTGGTTCCTACTGACCACAAGAAAAAAACAAGTTTAAAGCCTGTTGGTTCCTACTGACCACAAGAAATAAAACAAGTTTAAAGCCTGTTGGTTCCCACTGACCACAAGAAATAAAACAAGTTTAAAGCCTGTTGGTTCCTACTGACCACAAGAAATAAAACAAGTTTAAAGCCTGTTGGTTCCCACTGACCACAAGAATTAAAACAAGTTTAAAGCCTGTTGGTTCCCACTGACCACAAGAAATAAAACAAGTTTAAAGCCTGTTGGTTCCCACTGACCACCAGAAATAAAACAAGTTTAAAGCCTGTTGGTTCCTACTGACCACCAGAAATAAAACAAGTTTAAAGCCTGTTGGTTCCTACCGACCACCAGAAATAAAACAAGTTTAAAGCCTGTTGGTTCCTACCGACCACCAGAAATAAAACAAGTTTAAAGCCTGTTGGTTCCTACTGAACACAAGAAATAAAACAAGTTTAAAGCCTGTTGGTTCCTACTGAACACAAGAAATAAAACAAGTTTAAAGCCTGTTGGTTCCTACTGAACACAAGAAATAAAACAATTTTAAAGCCTGTTGGTTCTTACTGAACACAAGAAATAAAACAAGTTTAAAGCCTGTTGGTTCCTACTGAACACAAGAAATAAAACAAGTTTAAAGCCTGTTGGTTCTTACTGACCACAAGAAATAAAACAAGTTTAAAGCCTGTTGGTTCCCACTGAACACAAGAAATAAAACAAGTTTAAAGCCTGTTGGTTCCCACTGAACACAAGAAATAAAACAAGTTTAAAGCCTGTTGGTTCTTACTGACCACAAGAAATAAAACAAGTTTAAAGCCTGTTGGTTCCCACTGAACACAAGAAATAAAACAAGTTTAAAGCCTGTTGGTTCCTACTGAACACAAGAAATAAAACAAGTTTAAAGCCTGTTGGTTCTTACTGAACACAAGAAATAAAATAAGTTTAAAGCCTGTTGGTTCCCACTGACCACAGGGAATAAAACAAGTTTAAAGCCTGTTGGTTCCCACTGACCACAGGGAATAAAACAAGTTTAAAGCCTGTTGGTTCCTACTGAACACAAGAAATAAAACAATTTTAAAGCCTGTTGGTTCCCACTGACCACAAGAAATAAAACAAGTTTAAAGCCTGTTGGTTCCTACTGAACACAAGAAATAAAACAAGTTTAAAGCCTGTTGGTTCTTACTGAACACAAGAAATAAAATAAGTTTAAAGCCTGTTGGTTCCCACTGACCACAGGGAATAAAACAAGTTTAAAGCCTGTTGGTTCTTACTGAACACAAGAAATAAAAAGCTGACGTATCTTACCTAAAAACACAAACGTATAGTTTCAAGTTACTGAAACAGATTTAAAAAAGGTGCTCTAAGCGATGTCACACATTTTTAGGCAACATTTTTTGTCACATACAGCAAACATCTCCTCACTATCTGCTAGCTGCCTGTCCCCTGAACACACTGTAAAAACATCTCCTCACTATCTGCCTGTCTCCTGAACACACTGTAAAAACATCTCCTCACTATCTGCCTGTCCCCTGAACACACTGTAAAAAACATCTCCTCACTATCTGCTAGCTGCCTGTCCCCTGAACACACTGTAAAAACATCTCCTCACTATCTGCTAGCTGCCTGTCCCCTGAACACACTGTAAAAAACATCTCCTCACTATCTGCTAGCTGCCTGTCCCCTGAACACACTGTAAAAACATCTCCTCACTATCTGCTAGCTGCCTGTCCCCTGAACACACTGTAAAAACATCTCCTCACTATCTGCTAGCTGCCTGTCCCCTGAACACACTGTAAAAAACATCTCCTCACTATCTGCTAGCTGCCTGTCCCCTGAACACACTGTAAAAAACATCTCACTATCTGCTAGCGGCCTGTCCCCTGAACACACTGTAAAAAACATCTCCTCACTATCTGCTAGCTGCCTGTCCCCTGAACACACTGTAAAAAACATCTCACTATCTGCTAGCGGCCTGTCTCCTGAACACACTGTAAAAAAAAAAAAGTGCACGGAAGGGAGGGGCGAGCTAGCCTCCATTTTGTTGGACAATACTTTGAACGTCAACAAGAAGTGCCGCCACCCAACATTGCTTAGAGCACCTTTAAGTTCTTCTGAACTCACCGCCGACGACCTCCCACAGCTTAACCCGCCGGTCCATTCCTCCTGTTGCTAGGAGACGAGAGCCAGGGCTGAACCGCACAGCGTTTACCTCACCGTCATGGGCATCCTGAACACACACACACACACACACACACACACACACACACACACACACACACACACACACACACACACACACAGTCAGGTTTAACTCTGAATAAAACGTGTTTGTGTTTCTCTTCCTGTTTTGGTCTCAGGTTGAAAACTTGAGATCATCTCCCTCCTCTCCCATCGGCCTCACGCTCCATTCTGATTGGTTCTGTTGGATGTGAGTCATCATCACACTGAGCGTGCAGGCTCTCTGTACACACTCACACTGTGATGTCACTTCCTGTGTCTGTCAGCAGCTGCTGGGACCACCACTGCACCACTAGAGCAAGATGGAAAAACAGAGGCAGGGCTGCTGGGAGCCAAGATGGCAAACAGGAGAGGATTCTGGGTAATCAGACCTTTTACTGCTCATCACCGACCAATCAGGTGACACTAAGGGATGTACCAAGAGGACTGCAAGACTGACTGACATGCGTCCTCGTTTCAGCTGACATTTTTATTTATTTTTTTGCTTAAAATATTAAGGTTACTTACGAAGACGTGCAGAGCCGTGGACGGGACTCGAACCTCGGCACACACTCCTGAAGGAGCTTCAGTGTTTTCAGGCGACGTGTTAAAAGCGTTTCCAGGGCGACGTCTGCAGAGGAACAGGAGTGTTCATTAAAACAGACCTGAAGTCTTTATGCATTTCAGACGTAAACTGCAGTTACATCAGGGAGGCTTGGTAGGAAACTAAGACATGCATTTCCAAATCTCCAGATAGCTTGTAGTTTTGACTTAAGGTAGAGCTGTATGGAATCTGTGTTTAGCTTTTTTTAAATTGGGCAAACCTGTCTATGATTCTTATTGCAGAAACTATAGGACGCTTACGTTAAAGCTGCCATCAGGCGGTTTGGCCCACGATGAGAAAAGACACTTACCAGCGGGTTAAACAACGTTTCTGGGGGAAACCATGAACCGCTACTGTTAGCTGGTAACTTGAGACAAAGTCTGCAGATTTTCTGTTCCGTACATGCAGATGAATGTGTTCAGTACCCGGAGTTCCTACAGTCTCTTCTTCCTACAGTCCCATCTTCTTACAGTCCCTTGTTCCTACAGTCCCTTGTTCCTACAGTGTTCCTACAGTCTCTTCTTCCTACAGTCTCTTGTTCCTACAGTGTTCCTACAGTCCCATCTTCCTACAGTGTTCCTACAGTCCCTTGTTCCTACAGTCTCTTGTTCCTACAGTCCCTTGTTCCTACAGTGTTCCTACAGTCCCTTGTTCCTACAGTGTTCCTACAGTCCCTTTTTCCTACAGTGTTCCTACAGTCCCTTGTTCCTACAGTGTTCCTACAGTCTCTTGTTCCTACAGTGTTCCTACAGTCTCTTGTTCCTACAGTGTTCCTACAGTCCCTTGTTCCTACAGTGTTCCTACAGTCTCTTATTCCTACAGTGTTCCTACAGTCCCTTGTTCCTACAGTCCCTTGTTCCTACAATCTCTTGTTCCTACAGTGTTCCTACAGTCCCATCTTCCTACAGTGTTCCTACAGTCCCATCTTCCTACAGTGTTCCTACAGTCCCATCTTCCTACAGTGTTCCTACAGTCCCATCTTCCTACAGTGTTCCTACAGTCCCATCTTCCTACAGTGTTCCTACAGTCTCTTGTTCCTACAGTGTTCCTACAGTCCCTTGTTCCTACAGTGTTCCTACAGTCCCTTGTTCCTACAGTGTTCCTACAGTGTCTTGTTCCTACAGTGTTCCTATAGTCCCTTGTTCCTACAGTGTTCCTACAGTGTTCCTACAGTGTTCCTACAGTCCCTTGTTCCTACAGTGTTCCTACAGTCTCTTATTCCTACAGTGTTCCTACAGTCCCTTGTTCCTACAGTCTCTTGTTCCTACAGTCCCTTGTTCCTACAGTGTTCCTACAGTCCCTTGTTCCTACAGTGTTCCTACAGTCCCTTGTTCCTACAGTGTTCCTACAGTCTCTTGTTCCTACAGTGTTCCTACAGTCTCTTGTTCCTACAGTGTTCCTACAGTCTCTTATTCCTACAGTCCCTCGTTCCTACAGTCCCTTGTTCCTACAGTCTCTTGTTCCTACAGTGTTCCTACAGTCTCTTCTTCCTACAGTCTCTTGTTCCTACAGTGTTCCTACAGTCTCTTGTTCCTACAGTCTCTTATTCCTACAGTCCCTCGTTCCTACAGTCTGTGTGTTGGTACTGCTACAGGTGATTCTAACACAAGACAACTGAGACAGACTGGGAGGATCAACTGGATCGTGTTAGGAAACTGTACATAGGAACAACAACAACAACACACAGTGTTTCCCACACATAGGTTCTACTTGGGCGCCCCGCCCAGGTAGATTGAGAACCGCCCAGGTAGATAAAATCCAAATTAAATAGTTTTTCAAATCAGTGTATTTTTACACCGCACAAAGACCAGCAGCCTCCAGCCCCTCCCCCTGGTGAAGTTGCGCGCCACGTGCATGACAGCGTCAACATCGCACTTCAGGCTCAGAGGCTATGATTAGTAGCATCATGCTGCTCGTAGTCTTGCCGTGGGATTAACTGTAATAATAAAACCGTAGAACCACCGCAGACACACCACTGGGAAAGCTCCCCAAACGTCATTTATCAGAGTCTGGTTGTTACCCGTCCCCGGCAGTCTCGTCTTTATTACTGAACCCAGCCATCCCGCACCACCCACTACCATAAGTAAATTCTCAACCTGTGGGAAACACTGAACACTTCTCTACAACTGATTATTGATTAAGTATTTAGATTAATGCCAAGAATAAATCACGCCACTACAAACTAGAGATGTTCCAGATACTATGAACTTGCAAATCGGCGGATACTGAGTACCGATCTGATACCAGCGTAGTAAAATATACATGTTATGTTTTAAAAAGCCCTTACCACTATCCCTGTATAGATGATATATGATTTATATCTTTGTGAAACATTAACAAACACAAACAATGAACGCCACAGAACTTTCTTTAGTTATCCAGTTTGACGGCGAGGCATAACTGAAAAAGAACAGAAATAATCTACTTTAAGGTTTATTTTCTTCAGGTCTAAATTATGTGGTATCGGATCGGTACTCACCGATATCAGCACTTTAGGCAGAATCGGAGGCTTTTCAGATACTGTCAGAACATCTCCACTACAAAGTCTTTACACTGACGGCTCAACCATCAACACGTCACACTTCTGTTCCTCTGAGAGAAATCTTGTTTTTACAAAAAATAAATGTAAGCAAGTGACGTGTGGATCAGAAAGCCGACAGAGTGAACACACACACACACACACACACACACTCTTTCACCTGCAGGGAGCTGAGACCAGTCCAGGATCAACACATTCAGACACTCTGCAGACAGACAGGTAGACAGACAGGGAGAGACAGGCAGGGAAGCAGACAGAGAGATACAGGTAGATAGACAGGGAGACAGACAGAGAGACAGGTGTGTGTAGAGAGAGAGACAGGTGTGTGTGTGGAGAGAAAGAAAGAAAGAAAGAAAGAAAGAAAAAGAGAGAGAGACAGAGAGAGAGACAGAGAGAGAGAGAGAGAGACAGAGAGACAGAGAGAGAGAGAGAGAGACAGAGAGAGAGAGACAGAGAGAGAGAGACAGACAGAGAGACAGAGAGACATAGAGACAGAGAGAGAGAGGGTGTTAATCAGAACAGAGTCTCTGCAGAGACCCATTAGAAACGTGGATAGAGGGTCTCAGATCTACGTACCCGAATATGTTGGAGATGGAGTCCAGCAGACCGGCCGGAGGAGGCTGAGAGTTCTTCTTACTGCAGAAACATCACCACTACATTATACCAGACATCAAAACATCACCACTACATTATACCAGACATCAAAACATCACCACTACATTATACCAGACATCAAAACATCACCACTACATTATACCAGACATCAAAACATAAAGACTTCCTTATATCACAGTTATTCCTTCCTAGAAAGCCAATCACACATTATCAGCATGCTGCGTGCTGATTGGCTCACTGACACTGAGATTTACTTTTAAAAAGGTATTGACATTTGGTATTGAATGACGAGGCATTTTTCCATACTCGTTACTTTATACGCAATTCGGTCTGTGCCTAAAAAATATTGAATCGGTACCCAGCCCTACGAATAACGAACCCTACTGGTGTCTTTGTGTGTTGTGTCTCTGTATGTGTGTGTCTGTGCATGCGTGTCTGTGCGTGCATGTGTGTGCTTGTGTCTGTGCGTGCGTGTCTGTATGCTTGTATCTGTGCGTGTCTGTGTGTGCTTGTGTCTGTGCGAGTGTGTCTGTGCGTGCGTGTCTGTGTGCTTGTGTCTGTGTGTGCATGTGTCTGTGCGAGTGTGTCTGTGCGTGCGTGCGTCTGTGTGCTTGTGTCTGTGCGTGCATGTGTCTGCGCGTGTGTGCGTGTCTGTGTGCTTGTGTCTGTGCATGCGTGTCTGTGCGTGTGTGTGTGTCTTGTGTGCTTGTGTCTGTGCGTGTCTGTGTGCTTGTGTCTGTGTGCTTGTGTCTGCGTGTGTCTGTGCGTGCATGTGTCTGCGCGTGTGTGCGTGTCTTGTGTCTGTGCGAGTGTGTCTGTGCGTGCGTGTCTGTGTGCTTGTGTCTGTGTCTGCGCGTGTCTGTGCGTGCATGTGTCTGTGCGAGTGTGTCTGTGCGTGCATGTGTCTGTGCGAGTGTGTCTGTGCGTGCATGTGTCTGTGCGAGTGTGTCTGTGTGCTTGTGTCTGTGTGCTTGTGTCTGTGTGCTTGTGTCTGTGTGCTTGTGTCTGTGTCTGTGCGTGTCTGTGCGTGCATGTGTCTGCGCGTGTGTGCGTGTCTTGTGTGCTTGTGTCTGTGCATGCGTGTCTGTGCGTGTGTGTGCGTGCGTGCAGGTTCAAGAGGCATTTTTCATTACTCTATACTTTAGAGGCAACTTGGTCGGTGCCTGAAAGTTTTGAACGGTAGCCAGCCCTAAGCATAGCTGAAGCAGGACAAGCTCTGGTTCTGGTCTGACCTGGGAGTTCTGCTGAGCGCTCTGTTGGGCGATGTCTCTCCGCCACTTTTCCCTCCGTCCTCCGCCAAAACCTCGATGTCGTCGTCTCTGCAGACAAACAGTTTCACAGTTACAGCACAGACATCCAGAGGGCTGTTTCAGATATTAATGTCAAACAGACGTGTGAAATAATATGTAATATTTTAAAGTACTGACGGGTCGATGGGCAGAGGCTCTTTGGCTGCATCGGCCAGTTCCTTCTGCAGTTTGGCCTGTCGGCGTCTGAAACACACAGGAACAGAGATTAACTGGTGTGTGTCTACCTGCTGGTGTTGGGTTAGGGTTCAGAGTGAGTGTGAGTGTGAGTGTGAGTGTGAGTGTGTGTGTGTGTGAGTGTGAGTTTACCTGCTGTCCTTCTCGTTCTCGGCGTTGAGTTTGTTTGCTTCCTGAGCTTTCTCGGCCATCCAGCGGGACACCAGTTCCTGGTTGTCCTCGGTGGTTTTCCGCAGCTTCTCCTCCAGAGCAGAGAAGGTGATCTGCAGTGCGTCGTACTCATCCTTCAGCGTCTGATTGGCTCTCTCCAGGTCCTAAAGGGTTACACACAGGAAGTCATCCCCATCACCCTGACCCTCCACAATAAAATATCCATTAACCGTCAGAGAAACTGCTGGGAACACAGGAGCAAAATGTGATTGAAAAATGGTAGTGAGCGCACATAAAATGCTCATTTCACTTTTTATCTGCGTCTCATCTGATCGATCCCAACACACAGGCTGTCAGAACGGCCTCAGACAGGAGGTTGAAGGTTTTAGGAAGCAACAAGCTAATTTTAATGTCTGTTGACAGCCCTGATGTTATCTAACTTCCGGTTCCCTGCATGTTCAGAAGGTCTCAGGTTGAAAACTTGAGATCATCTCCCTCCTCTCCCTTCGGCCTCACGCTCCGTTCTGATTGGTTCTGTTGGACGTGGGTCATCATCACACTGAGCCTGCAGGGTCTCTGTACACACTCACACTGTGATGTCACTTCCTGTGTCTGTCAGCAGCTGCTGGGACCACCACTGCACCACTAGAGCATGATGGGAAAACAGAGCTGGGGCTGCTGGAAGCCAGAGGCCTGCAGGAGAGGATTCTGGGTAGTCAGACCTTTTACTGCTCATCATTGACCTTCATCCCGCCTCTAATCACTCTTTAAAGAGTAACTTAGGCATTTTTAACATTATGTTCCCATGTTTCTGTGTCTGACTAATGTGAACAAAAACCTTTGAATTCGGTCCAGTATTATGCGAGAACGCTGTGAACCAGCTGTAATGTGACCTACAGGACTAATGTTCAGCAGCAGTTAGTCCACTAAAAGTTCTGTTGTTGCTGCTGACAGACTCAGATTATTATTCTAAGTGTCTGACAACATTATGGGATGGATCCCTACAGAGATAGACCTTTTAGTTAAAGAGTAAGATCCTTTTAGTTTAACATCAAACAGCCCCGAAATCACCATCACCAAACTACACCAGACTCCATGTAAATAATCAGGACTTTTAGCGTGTATAGAGCCAGACTCCATGTAAATAATCACTACTTTTAGCGTGTATAGAGCCAGACTCCATGTAAATAATCACTACTTTTAGCGTGTATAGAGCCAGACTCCATGTAAATAATCACTACTTTTAGTGTGTATAGAGCCAGACTCCATGTAAATAATCACTACTTTTAGTGTGTATAGAGCCAGACTCCATGTAAATAATCACTACTTTTAGCGTGTATAGAGCCAGACTCCATGTAAATAATCACTACTTTTAGCGTGTATAGAGCCAGACTCCATGTAAATAATCACTACTTTTAGTGTGTATAGAGCCAGACTCCATGTAAATAATCACTACTTTTAGCGTGTATAGAGCCAGACTCCATGTAAATAATCACTACTTTTAGCGTGTATAGAGCCAGACTCCATGTAAATAATCACTACTTTTAGCGTGTATAGAGCCAGACTCCATGTAAATAATCACTACTTTTAGCGTGTATAGAGCCAGCATATCTCCACATGTAAATGGGTGAATTAAGAGTTTATTTCAACCAGACCAGAGTGGTGATTGTTGGAACAGTGGAAAGATGAATCAAGACGGCTTTTGACAGTTTTATTTAGTTTCTGTCCACTTTGTGTGTTTTACAATGATAAAAGTAGTGATTATTTACATGGAGTCTGGTAGGTTTAGACCTGTGAGGTCAGGTGACGTGATCAGCTGGTTCCTACCTGCAGGAAGTTCCTCAGCTCCCGACAGTCTCCCTCCAGACCGGCCATCTGCTGCTGGTACTCCAACATCCTGACAACACACGGCTGTTATTCATTCATGTTGGATCCAATGTTTAGGATCTTCTAACCTGAGATAAGACAGGATTCCTAAAAAAGGATTTGGATTCGTTTCTGTGATGTAGCCCCGGTGTGGAACCCACAAACATGCTGCACGTGCGTGTGTGTGTGCGTGCGTGTGCGTGCGTGTGTGTACACTGACTTGGCCTCGTTGCTCTGGATCTCTTTGTCCTTTATTTGAATTTGGTTGTTCAGTTCGATCACACTCTGAGCCAGCTGCAGGACAAATACACACATTAACACACATTAACACACAGCATCTTTCCAGAACTTTGTTAGATACCAGAAACTCTATCAGACTGTTTTCACACAAACAACAGTCAACCCACGAGTAGTAGGAACTGTTTATGAAGTACAATTCATCTGTCCATCAGGTTGTGGCTAGCAAGGATACCGCTACAGTGCGTCGGTGACTGACCTCTCCCCGTTTCTTGTGCAGCTCCGTCAGCTCCTCCTGGTGTCGGATTCTCATCTGAGACATTTCCTGCTGCAGGGCATCGCTGCGACTCGAGTCTGCACCCGAACTGAGACACAAGACAGGGACATGTTAGGGAGACGCGCTAGGAGGCGTGTTAGGAGACGCGCTAGGAGGAGACGCGTTAGAAGGCGTGTTAGGAGGCGCGCCTCCTGCTCCTAGCAGGCGGCGCCTGCTAGGAGGCGTGCGTTAGGAGGCGTGTTAGGGGGAGAGGCGTGTTAAGAGACGTGCTAGGAGGTGCGTTAGGAGGCGCGTTAGGGGGAGAGGCGTGTTAAGAGACATGCTAGGAGGTGCGTTGGGGAGGGTATGGCGAGTGATATATGATCAAAATCATAATAACAGCTTATAGCTGGGGAGCTTGGTTGCCTTACAGTTGCGTCCACTTGTTTCCTAAAACGAACGTCAATTCACTCAAACAATACAAACAAATGAACTATTGGGGGTATTCTCCTAATGGTAAAACAAATATGAAGATGCTTGAGTGACATTTTCCATTACAGAATATATAAGTCTGTGATTTGGTCTTCATAGCTCTGCTGGTTACCAACTAGATAAAGAACGGAGCGAAGGCCCACACACTGAGACTCAAATCAGATTATTCATTTATTTTTAAAATTGGGGGTATCTGCAAAGATACTTAATAAAGAACTTCTTTTATCAGAAACTGCTTTATTGGCCCATAAGTGTAAACACGAGGGAATGTGAGTCTTTGTGTTGCTTTAACACAGAAACAGACGTAACGTTACGGCTAAACACAAAGATGAACAAGGTAACGTTACACATGAACGTGTGACTACTATGTACAGATATAAGTTGTATATAATAAAGTGTATACATGCATAATGCATATACGCACATAAAGTTACATGTAAACAGATCTATTTAGCTTAATAAACAGGGTAATTAGTGTAAATAATCCAGTAGATGGCACCAATGTTCAATCAATGTTAAAGTTGCAATTCATTCTCCCCACAGCGCAGGTCACATCAGCTGATGAAGTACTACAGTTTAATTTATTGTATTATTTTTATACTGTCAGTACTTTCAGAGCAACTTCCATAATGGATAAAGGGCCTGGAACATGTTGAATGAATTGAAAGACATTTTAACCTAGAGGCTATAACATAGGCCTACTGTATATTGATTGACTTAATCAAGGGGGGGGGGGGGGGCATGTCTGGCGACGACGCCCAGGTGTGGCGGCGTACTTATCAACTGCGATGTACACTGGCAACGGTTAGAGTCACATGACAGTCTCCCTTGAGTGGATTGTGCCACGGATAACCTACCTATCCATTATACAAGTTGCTCTGAAAAGTACAAACACTATAAAAATAATACAATAAATGAAACTGTAGTACTTCATCAGCTGATGTGACCTGCGCTGTGGGGAGAATGAATTGTAACTAACATTGATTGAACATTGGCGCCATCTACTGGATAATTTACACTAATTGCCGTACTGTTCACAGATGTGTTTAACATGTAACTTTATGTGCGTATGTGTATTTGCAATATGCATGTATATACTTTATTATATACAACTTATATCTGTACATAGTAGTCAAACGTTCATGTGTAACGTTACCTTGTTCATCTTTGTGTTTAGCCGTAACGTTACGTCTGTTTCTGTGTTAAAGCAACACAGACTCACATTCCCTCGTGTTTACACTTCTGGGCCAATAAAGCAGTTTCTGATAAAAAATACAAAATATACTGTAAGTTCTTTATTTATTAAGTATCCTTGCAGATACCCCCAATAAAAAATAATCTGATTTGAGTCAAAGGCCCCACGGCCTCAGTGTGTGGGCTGGCGCTCCGTTCTTTAGCTAGTAAATAACCCAGCAGAGATATGAATTATTTGTTTTAACGTCAGCAGAAGACCCGTAATAGTTGATTTGTTTGTATTTTTTGAGCCTAGTCGCCGCTGGTCTCTCGTCTGCAATCGCTATTAAATCAATTCACAAATCCACACGGTTTGGTGACGACAGGGAGGACAGCAGCTCCTTCTCCTGGGTGTCCTCTGAATGACACAATCACTCGCCATAGGAGAGACGCGTCGGGGAGAGACGCATCGGGAGAGACGCGTAGGGGAGAGACTTGTCAGGGAGAGACGCGTAGGGGAGAGACGCGTAGGGGAGAGACGCGTAGGGGAGAGACGCGTTGGGGAGAGACGCGTTGGGGAGAGACGCGTAGGGGAGAGACGCGTAGGGGAGAGACGCGTAGGGGAGAGACTCGTAGGGGAGAGACTCGTAGGGGAGAGACTCGTAGGGGAGAGACGCGTAGGGGAGAGACTCGTAGGGGAGAGACTCGTAGGGGAGAGACTCGTAGGGGAGAGACTCGAGAGAAAACTTGATGTTGTTATTTATTAAGGTCAGGGGGAGGAAAGAGAGGAAACATGAAGGACTCACCTGGTCGTTAGGGAGAGACTCGTTACATGGAGGACTCACCTGGTCTCGTGTCCCCTCTGGACGTCATACTTGTAGGGGGGAGACGCGTTGGGGAGAGACGCGTTGGGGAGAGACGCGTTGGGGAGAGACGCGTAGGGGAGAGACGCGTAGGGGAGAGACGCGTTGGGGAGAGACGCGTCGGGGAGAGACGCGTCGGGGAGAGACGCGTCGGGGAGAGACGCGTCGGGGAGAGACGCGTCGGGGAGAGACGCGTAGGGGAGAGACGCGTAGGGGAGAGACGCGTAGGGGAGAGACGCGTAGGGGAGAGACTCGTAGGGGAGAGACGCGTAGGGGAGAGACGCGTAGGGGAGAGACGCGTAGGGGAGAGACGCGTAGGGGAGAGACGCGTTGGGGAGAGACGCGTAGGGGAGAGACGCGTTGGGGAGAGACTCGTCAGGGAGAGACGCGTAGGGGAGAGACGCGTAGGGGAGAGACTCGTAGGGGAGAGACTCGTAGGGGAGAGACTCGTAGGGGAGAGACTCGTAGGGGAGAGACTCGTAGGGGAGAGACTCGTTAGGGAGAGACGCGTAGGGGAGAGACTCGAGAGAAAACTTGATGTTGTTATTTATTAAGGTCAGGGGGAGGAAAGAGAGGAAACATGAAGGACTCACCTGGTCGTTAGGGAGAGACTCGTTACATGGAGGACTCACCTGGTCTCGTGTCCCCTCTGGACGTCATACTTGTAGGGGGAGACGCGTTGGGGAGAGACGCGTTGGGGAGAGACGCGTAGGGGAGAGACGCGTAGGGGAGAGACGCGTCGGGGAGAGACGCGTCGGGGAGAGACGCGTCGGGGAGAGACGCGTCAGGGAGAGACACGTCAGGGAGAGACGCGTAGGGGAGAGACGCGTAGGGGAGAGACGCGTCAGGGAGAGACGCGTAGGGGAGAGACGCGTAGGGGAGAGACTCGTAGGGGAGAGACTCGTAGGGGAGAGACGCGTAGGGGAGAGACTCGTAGGGGAGAGACTCGTAGGGGAGAGACTCGTAGGGGAGAGACTCGTTAGGGAGAGACGCGTAGGGGAGAGACTCGAGAGAAAACTTGATGTTATTTATTAAGGTCAGGGGGAGGAAAGAGAGGAAACATGAAGGACTCACCTGGTCGTTAGGGAGAGACTCGTTACATGGAGGACTCACCTGGTCTCGTGTCCCCTCTGGACGTCATACTTGTCCGTCTGGTATCTCTCTGATAGAACAGCCTGCAGGTCAGACTTCTCCAGCAGACGGTTATCTGAGAGAGAGAGAGAGAGAGAGAGAGAGAGAGAGAGAGAGAGAGAGAGAGAGAGAGAGACTTCATTAACCTGTCTGTCACTCTGAGACTGTCATTTTCTCTGTGACTTCATGTTTCCAGTGATCAGTCATTTTACTGTAAACAGACGCTGTGATTGGCTGAGAGAGACTCACACTGGTGGATGATTTCCTCGAAGGCCTGTCTCTGAACTCGGTCTCTGAGCTTCAGCTGCTCTGAGACGTGTCTCTTCCACGTACACTCCACCCGCCGCTCCGCCATGACCACCTGACACACACACAGAGACGCACGCACACGCAGAGACAGACACACACACACACAGACAGACACACAGACACACGCAGAGACACACGCAGAGACACACACACACACACACACACACAGATTTGAGTACTTTTACTGCAGTGAATCTGGATTTTAATGTACTTGTCTTGTTAAAGTTGTAGCTTTATTATTCACTGTATGAAGTGTAAATAAAGTTTTTTACAAGGTGAAACATTATCATCACGAGTTTAGCAACTGTTAGCTTCTCGGTTAGCATGTTTTGCTAAAAGTGAACCACAACATAAACAGGAAGGCTAACGTGCTACCAGGCGCTAACATGCTAACAATCAGTTATGATTAAATGTGTGTGTCCCGGTCACTCCGTGTGTGTGTCCCGGTGACCGTGCGGGGATTATGGGCTGTTTCAGGGACACAAACACCCGTGACTCGGCATGTTAGCATGCTAACTTAGCCGCTAGCTGCAGAACTCCGCAGCGCTTTAAAAAGGATGAAAACAGTAAACTTACAGCATCTAACTGAGTCCCGGACTGTGGCTCGTTCCCTCCAGCGGCGCCCCGTTGGCCTCTGCTGGTTGTTTTCACGGTGTTCGGTGTTTAAAGGTCCGGTTTCTCTTCTTTAACGACATCATCTACCGCAGAGCTCCAGCTCGCCATCATACTTCCTGGAAGGTCGCACGAAGATGACGTAGCCTTTAAATGGTATTTCGCAACAGTGTTTCCAGTCAGAAACCAAGCCCTCTTTATTAATGAATTTCAGCAATATAGCACCTGTTATAGTCTATAGAGTCTATTACATCTGTTACATTTTAATATGAGTCTTTGTACAATAAAGAATTGAACAAAAAGTATTTTTGGCTAGATGTCACCACGTTTATCTCCCAAAATATCAAATCTGAGTTCTCATAATCTGTCATATGAAAGTGTTTGTTTTGTTTCTTTGGCAAAAAAATACATCATTAAGACAGACAGACAGGCAGGCAGACAGACAGACAGGCAGACAGACAGACAGACAGACAGAGAGACAGACAGACAGAGAGAGAGAAAGAGAGACAGACAGACAGACAGACAGACAGAGAGAGACAGATAGACAGACAGACAGACAGAGAGACAGAGAGAGAGAAAGAGAGACAGACAGACAGACAGACAGACAGACAGAGAGAGAGACAGATAGACAGACAGACAGACAGACAGACAGAGAGACAGACAGACAGACAGACAGACAGACAGACAGAGAGAGAGAAAGAGAGACAGACAGACAGACAGACAGAGAGACAGACAGACAGACAGATAGACAGACAGACAGACAGACAGAGAGAGAGAGACAGATAGACAGACAGACAGACAGACAGACAGAGAGAGACAGATAGACAGACAGAGAGAGAGAGAGACAGATAGACACATGCTGTTGCATGCGCGGGAGCCCGTTGATATGGTGACGCCACGCGGCGGCAGACCTGCAGTAAACGAGACTGGCTACGGCTGTTATTTAACGTCATGGATTCCTCTGCACCGAAAATAATAAAGTTTGGCTGTAAGGATTACACATCTGACCAGGCAAAGGAGAAACGAACGGCAGTTTACAAGGTCTGCAGTACAAAAAATTCCGACGTCAACCACCACCACGGCGAATTTCATCAGACACGTCAAATCGGGAGAGATTCAGGTTCCAGTCCCCATATTCAGCTGAACCACTATTGGGACGCTTGTGATGAACAGAACTCCCTTCAGTTTTGGGCCATGAATAAGCACACCCCCCCCCCCCCCTTTGTTCAAGGTGGCGGTAAGAACGAATACAACTAGGCACACTGTATACATACACACAACAAACTGCTCTCTCTCTCTCTCTCTCACACACACACACATGCAGACACACACACACACACACACTTGCGCAGATTAAGTATGTGAATAAAGATAGGCACACACACACACAACACACTGCACTCTCACACACACCACATCCACACATTCACTCACCAATATTCATAACTTTTCATTCACTCTCAAACACGCACACATTCACTCAAAAATACACTGACAAATATTAACATATAGCCTACTATTCAATCTCTCCAGATTATATAAAGCTGGTGGGATTCAGCTACTCTTAAAGAATATGTTGTTTTTAGGTTAAATGTGTTTCTGTCCCATAAAAGTGAGGCATGTTTGAAGAATATTATTTGACTTAGAAACCATTATACTTGAATTGTTTGAATGAATTTCATGAGTTGATGTCATGTTTGAGGCATATTGAACAAATATGTACGTTGATTTATGTTGGCCTAATATCAGTTTTAGGCTGTGCTTTTTTAAATCTTTATACATTTAAACTGTTCAGATATATGTGGCTTGGACGCAATGTCTTTTGAATATTGAGTAGGAAAAAATGCAAATAAAACTCCAGCAGTTATAACCGCTGTCTTTAGCTTGTTTAAAAATGGAAACGTTTGTATGACTTGACTTGTGACTTGCTTGATTGTCACACAAAATGACTTGGACTTGAAGGTTAAGACTTGAGACTTGCCCATGTGTGACTAACCCTAACCCAGACAGGCAGGCAGACAGACAGAGACAGGCAGACAGACGGAGAGAGAGACACAGAGACAGGCAGACAGACGGAGAGAGACAGAGACAGACAGAGAGACAGGCGGAGAGAGAGACAGGCCGATGATAAATATAACATTAAAACAGTAAAAAGGTGTTAAAGTTTTATTGAGACAGTTTTAAATACATCCAACACCATCATCACATCGTATTAAATCAAAATTCTTCAAAGAAAAACAAGAGAAGATAAAACACAACAACTTTAAATTCAAACTCTGCAAATAACAACCTTTAGATCACTGAACGTTTCGTCCTAAAATACAAGATGTTCACTAAGGTTTCCTGATTATACTAGATCTTCATCTCATTGGTACCAGATAGATTATTAAAATACAGAGCTGGACCCTTAAAGTGTGTGTGTGTGTGTGTGTGTGTGTGTGTGTGTGTGTGTGTGTGTGTGTGTGTGTGTGTGTGTGTGTGTGTGTGTGTGTGTGTGTGGCCTGCAGGGGGAGCCAACGAGTCGTGTTGCATTCTGGGAAACGAAGGCTTCATGCCTTGGCTGCTTCAAAGCTCTGACGTCTATTTTGAAATTTAATATTCTGCTCTCTGGCAGCGTAAAACTTATTAAAAACACATTTAACTGTCGAACCCGAACATATAAAATAAACACAACGTTATAAAGTTGACAGCTTTCTATTAACTCCACACTAAAAGTAATCAGAGGTTTGAACTTAAGAAATGATTTAAAATGACAGTTTAAAGTAACTAACTCATAACCAGAGCCCAACAGAATCTGACCATCTTTCTACAGCTGATCCAGAATTTAAATCTGCAGAATTTAGTGTGACTGTTTGTTGTCGTTTGCTGCGGAGATGTTTTAACATCTTGAGTTTAGATTTATTCAGCGTGCCGATGTGACGCCGTAGCAGCGTGCGTCGGCACTTCATGTTCAGCCACATCTGTAGTCACGCTACTAGTCACGCAGCTTTGCCAACAAGTGTGCAAAAAAACCATCGAAACATGCGGTGTGATCGGGAATGGCGTGCTATGACTTTACTAGTTTGAGGAAAACTGCAAAAAAATGGCGCTGCATTTCCCCACAGACTTTAAATGTGCAGTACTTGGCGTTTGGTGTAGATGTTTAACATTCAGAGTTTTATTTGTAGGAAATGTTTAACATTCAGGGTTTTATTTGTAGGAGATGTTTAACATTCAGGGTTTTATTTTTATGTTTCAAATCTGAGGAAAGTTCTGTGTGGGCAGATTCCGTGTGACCCTGAAAACAGACGTAATAAATGACTTCAAATGACAGTTTAAATTGATTTAATTGATCATTTGTGTTTCCTAACTTATCATTGAATCACCATAGGCAGCGAGCAAAGACACAGAGAGAGAATCCAGAGTATAGCGGGTTGAATATCCAGACCCCCAGGGTGGACTCCTAACCCTGACCCCCCAGGGTGGACTCCTAACCCTGACCCCCCAGGGTGGACACCCCCTTTAGGCGTTGTCCAGTTTGGGGCTGCCTGGGGCGCTCAGAGACTCCAGAGAAGAATGATCATCTTCAGGAAGCAGCTCCTCCTTATCACTGCAGACACACAAATACCATCGTCATACCATCGTCACATCATCGTTACATCATTGTTACATCAGCGGTGGAATCAACAGGGGACACTATAACTGGGGGGGTCAGGGTTATTGATCTCCAGTTACATGACACCGCAGAGGGACGCAGGGGGGAGTTTCTGCAAAAGTTGAGTCGGCCTCAAACGTTTTGCTGCAGACCCGCTGGGTTTTCTTGAGTGTCCCACCTGCAGCAACCCTCGCCGCAAAGAATACCTGACAGCCGATGCAGGCTGTCTGAATGCAGCCTTAATAAGACACAGGTGAGTATTACCTGGCAGGATCGTGCTGCGGGACAGACTGATGTCTTAATAAGACACAGGTGAGTGTTACCTGACAGAGGACGTGCTGCGGGAAAGACTGATGTCTTAATAAGACACAGGTGAGTGTTACCTGACAGAGGACGTGCTGCGGGACAGACTGATGTCTTAATAAGAGACAGGTGAGTGTTACCTGACAGAGGACGTGCTGCGGGACTGACGGTGGCGTCTCAGTGTGAGAACGCCGAGCGCCGCCAGCAGCAAAGCAGAGACGGCCGCCAGAGTGACGAACAGGAAGACGGCTGAGAAAGAGGGAAAGAGAAGGAGACCATGTTAGAGGCATCGACATTTACACAGCTGGCATCAAACACACATGGGTAACTCTAAACACAGGGGTACACTAAACACGGGGGTAACACTAAACACGGGGGTAACACTAAACACGGGGGTAACACTAAACACGGGGGTAACACTAAACACGGGGGTAACACTAAACACGGGGGTAACACTAAACACGGGGGTAACACTAAACACGGGGGTAACACTAAACACGGGGGTAACACTAAACACAGGGGTAACACTAAACACAGGGGTAACTCTAAACACAGGGGTAACACTAAACACGGGGGTAACACTAAACACGGGGGTAACACTAAACACAGGGGTAACTCTAAACACAGGGGTAACTCTAAACACGGGGGTAACACTAAACACAGGGGTAACTCTAAACACGGGGGTAACACTAAACACAGGGGTAACTCTAAACACAGGGGTAACTCTAAACACGGGGGTAACACTAAACACAGGGGTAACTCTAAACACAGGGGTAACAAACACCAACTATCTTTAAACCCGAGTAACAAATCATACCCGGGTATGAATTTACAGACTAGATCCTGGAGAGTAGAATCTCACCTGTAGTCAGGTGTTTGCGAGGTTTTCCATGAGAGTCAAAGGAAGCTGGAGGGAGAACACGGTAGAAAACACATTAATCACACATCAGCAGAGTTGTTACGTAACAAAGTGTTAGCAGCAGTGGGTTAGCAGCATAGACAGTTAAAGAAATGGACCAACAGATCCCCTTGCTCTGGACGGAGACCAGTGAGGTCACTTTCCCGGTGATGGCTGAGCGTTACTGCGCAGCCTCAAACTGAGCTTGATGACGTAGATGTGACGTGAGCAACGTGTCTGAACGTTGTAAGTCTTCTGGTAGCTGTGCCGAGAGAAATCTCAATCATTCCCAATCTATCAGAGACGGAGAGCGTAGGTATATGTAAGGAGATAACATAGGCACAGGCTAATTACTGATAACTAAAATGCTAGTTAACATTAGTAATTAAACTAAACAGCTGATGTAAGTCCAAAATGAATGGCAGTCAATGGAATGCTAACGGCAGTGAAGAGTCTGGTAGCATTAAAATGGCGCCATAACGCCTTCTCTCTGTGGAGAGAAGCCTGCCCCTTGGTTAGCAGCAGTGTGTTAGCAGCAGTGTTAGCAGCAGTGTGTTAGCAACAGTGTGTTAGCAGTGTGTTAGCAACAGTGTGTTAGCAACAGTGTGTTAGCAACAGTGTGTTAGCAACAGTGTGTTAGCAACAGTGTGTTAGCAACAGTGTGCTAGCAACAGTGTGCTAGCAACAGTGTGCTAGCAACAGTGTGTTAGCAACAGTGTGCTAGCAACAGTGTGCTAGCAACAGTGTGCTAGCAGTATTTGTTTACCGTCTCTGCTGCAGCGGCTAAGGCACTCCTCCGCGCTGCCGTAGCGATTATTGTTTCCGCGACAACCTCCGTACACGAATGTCTGGCAGGAGTCGGTGTTGGCGTCGTAGTAGAACATGGGGAAGGCAGCACGGCAGGGGCCGGGGTCAGAGGTCGCCATGCAGCTATCTACACATAGACACAACCTTCAGTTACTGCTGGTTTAGTTGTATATGTACAGTACGTTTCCCACAGCCCTGTCACATTAACTCCGTCACCATTCATCCAACCGGATCACATCACATCACTCATAATGTTAACGTAGTTTTAAATCTAACTTTCAATAGTAGGCTGGTTTGGTCAGCAACGGTACGAATACTCAGGGTGTAACTTTGGGTTAAACATTGATTATTATCTTATTCTGTATTACATAAATAACGCCCATGCTGATGCTAACCTACTACTTACAATGAAGCTTATTATTATTTACATTTAGATTAGATAGACTTTATTGATCCCTAATTGGGAAATGTCAGTGTTACAGCAGCAAATATAAGACTCACAAACAGACCATACAATAAATAATAAATAGGATATAATACAAGATCAACTATTCAAAACAACAACATACAAAAGGAAAGAATGTAGAAATGTATGTACATATAAAAATATGCAGCCTACTTCAATAGTATTCTCTCTTTTTGATATCCTGTTTAATATCTAATTGTTCTCTGACTGATCGGTGGACTTTGAGACTCAGAGAAACAGGCTGCTTTTAAATATATAATTTTTTTTAAACTTTGTTTTGCTTGATTTGCTAAACTCTATAATGGATAAGGAACTTTATGTCGACCAAACTGTAAGAGAGAAGACTAAACGAGACATTAATACAGTCTACAAAAAAAAGCATGTTAAATGTTAAAGGTGCCCTGCCACACGTATTTCATTTTTGTATGTCTTTGTGGTAATGTCTGACTCCGTAACCACGGTTACCTTGTTTCAAGCCATTCTAGTGTGGTATAGAAAGCCTGCAGGAAGACTCTGCTCCATTTGTGCCAGTTCTCATTAATATTCAACCAGCTAAGCTGCTTGACTCTGATTGGCTAACAGCTAGCCAATGAGAGCCTGGCTATCAGCATCCTTTACCCAGCTCAACTGGGCGAGCTCATGAATAGCAATGAGCTCATGAATAGCAATGAGCTCATGAATAGCAATGAGCTCATGAATGGTAATGAATTCATGAATAGTAATGAGCTCATGAATAGTATTGAGCTCAGGCAACAACACGTCAGACTGACCAGCTTTTGGAATCGGCCTGATTTCGCCTCTTATTTCTTTCCAGTGGCTGACAGAGGAGGTAGCAGTTCATCTACACATTCACCTTCAGAGACTACATTACCCAGAACACCACAGAGGAGGTAGCAGTTCATCTACACATTCACATTCAGAGACTACATCACCCAGAACACCACAGAGGAGGTAGCAGTTCATTTACACATCTACCACATAACAAGACAGACAGACAGGAACACACACACACACACACACACACACACACACACACACACACACACACACACACACACACACACACACACACACACACACACACACACACACACACGGCAGGGTGCCTTTAATAAAGTCTGTCTGTGTCTCTGGATGTGATTGTTATTTTCCAGCATGACTCAGGGAACCTGAGCTTGATCCCTGAGCTTGTGTACTCCTGATATGGACTAACACATATCATGACTACTACTGGTTTTATTTTCTCTTCACCATCAGGCCAAACACTCCTGAACTGTTGATGTTTCTTTATGATTTCATACCTTTGTATTCTTCATCTTCATCACCGTCTTTCTTGGAGGAGGGAAGCACTTGGCCTGCAGGAAGAGACACAACTTTAATAAATCTAATAATCCAGGACTCTGTCGCCATGTTTGTGTGTCTGAAATCTGAAATCTGTGAAACTGGTCCAGTATTAAACCAGAACCAGCTGTAATGTAACCCTACAGGACTAATGTTCAGCAGCAGTTAGTCCACTAAAAGTTCTGTTGTTGCTGCTGACAGACTCAGATTATTATTCTAAGAGTCTGACAACATTATGGGATGGATCCCTACAGAGATAGACCTTTTAGTTAAAGAGTAAGATCCTTTTAGTTTAACATGAAACAGCCCCGAAATCACCATCACCAAACTACACCAGACTCCATGTAAATAATCAGGACTTTTAGCGTGTATAGAGCCAGACTCCATGTAAGTAATCAGGACTTTTAGCGTGTATAGAGCCAGACTCCATGTAAATAATCAGGACTTTTAGCGTGTATAGAGCCAGACTCCATGTAAATAATCAGGACTTTTAGCGTGTATAGAGCCAGACTCCATGTAAATAATCAGGACTTTTAGCGTGTATAGAGCCAGACTCTATGTAAATAATCAGGACTTTTAGCGTGTATAGAGCCAGACTCCATGTAAATAATCAGGACTTTTAGCATCGTAAAACACTTCATTCAAAGTGGACAGAAACTGTATCTGTGCGTGCGTGCGTGAGTGAGTGCGTGTATCTGTATATATCTCTGTGCGTGCGTGTATCTGTGTGTGTGTATATCTGTGCGTGCGTGCGTGCTAGTGCGTGTATCTGTGTGTGTGTGTATCTCTGTGCGTGCGTGCGTGCATCTGTGTGCGTGCGTGAGATTGTGTGTGTGTGAGTGCATGTATATCTCTGTGCGTGCATGTATCTGTGTGTGTGTATATGTGCGTGCGTGCGTGCGTGCATCTGTGTGTGTGTATATCTGTGCGTGCGTGCGTGTGTGCGTGCGTGTATCTGTGTGTGTGTATATCTGTGCGTGCATGCGTGTATCTGTGTGTGTGTATATCTGTGCGTGCGTGCGTGTATCTGTGTGTGTGTATATCTGTGCGTGCGTGCGTGTATCTGTGTGTGTGTATATCTGTGCGTGCGTGCGTGTATCTGTGTGTGTGTATATCTGTGCGTGCTTGCGTGTATCTGTGTGTGTGTATATCTGTGCGTGCGTGCGTGCGTGTATCTGTGTGTGTATATCTGTGCGTGCGTGCGTGTATCTGTGTGTGTGTGTATATCTGTGCGTGTATATCTGCGTCCGTGACCTGTGCAGGAGGCGATGCACTCCTCCTCTGTGACGTAGTTGTTCTTGTTTCCTCTGCAGCCTCCGTACATGAAGGTCTGACAGCTTCCTGTCTTGCTGTTGTAGTACCAATGCTGAAACGCCGCTCTGCAATGACCCGCATCAGGCTCCGCCCCACAGCGCTCTGATTGGACAACAACACAGGTCATTTAATGACATTAGGAACATGGTCTGTGTTTCTGTTATTGTGTTTCATTCTCTCGGAAGATGGAGGTCTGGTCTGGTCTAGTCTAGTCTAGTTGTGCATCTGACGGCTCTTTGTGTGGTTAATCAAACTAAGTGACTTTATCTGATCCTCGGGTATGTTGACGTTACAGTTTCAGCCTTCAGGGTTATGTTGAGGCATCAGTAAACAGGCAGATTATACGTCACGTGTCTCTCTGTCTCTGAGGTGACAGAAGAACTTGATGCATGTGAAACAGAATCAAACGGAGAGATGAAGAGAAAAGGTTAAACATACCAGTGAAGTCATCAGCGGCCTTTTCTGTGGAGAGAAGAACAAGTTCAGCTTTCTTTCTTTGTTTGGATCTGCAGGTCACATGATACACGGTGATGGCTTTTATAGAAAACTAACTTTCTAAATAACACTGCTCTTTAATCTGCATATATCTCCCATATTACAGAGCGTTTAGTCATTTATCACTAGCGATATCAGTGGGAGACTAGAAGTCTTTCAACATTAGTCTCCAGCTGACTCAATAACTTCCTGTTCTCATCTGACCTAAATCTCTGTTTCTAATCTCTGTCTCTGCCCAGCAGTCAACATACAGCATCTTAATATCTTATTGTTTCAGAGAAATGCTCCGAGAGGATTTAAGCTGGGCTTTTATTGTGAAGGGTCGACACAGAGGAGCCAGCATTATGAGTTAAGCTGGGCTTTTATTGTGAAGGGTCAACAGAGGAGCCGTCATTATGAGTTAAGCTGGGCTTTTATTGTGAAGGGTCGACAGAGGAGCTGGCATTATGATTTAAGCTGGGCTTTTATTGTGAAGGGTCGACAGAGGAGCCGGCGTTATGGCAGCTTCTCTTTTTATTGTTCAGTTTTTATCCAAACTGCTAAAACACTCCTGAAGAACGAACAATCGTTTCCTGGGTGAAAGTATTAACATTATATTATGTCACACGCACACGTTAAGATTTTACACAATAAATAAAGTTGTATTGAAGTGAAGGTGTGTGATGTGTTACCTGTCAGCTGAACCTCTGGAGCTCCTTCAGACTCAACACCACCTTCAGACACTTCTGGAGAGGCAGGCAGACAGACAGACAGACAGACAGACAGGCAGATAAGTTATTATCAGGGCCAAACAGAATCTGCACACGCAGAATTTTAAACTAAATGAGTAAAAAGGTAAAGGTACCCTGAAGGTAAAGGTGTAGTGGGTTAGGGCACCCTGAAGGTAAAGGTGTAGTGGGTTAGGGCACCCTGAAGGTAAAGGTGTAGCGGGTTAGGGTACCCTGAAGGTAAAGGTGTAGTGGGTTAGGGCACCCTGAAGGTAAAGGTGTAGTGGGTTAGGGCACCCTGAAGGTAAAGGTGTAGTGGGTTAGGGCACCCTGAAGGTAAAGGTGTAGCGGGTTAGGGCACCCTGAAGGTAGAGGCGTAGTGGGTTAGGGCACCCTGAAGGTAGAGGCGTAGTGGGTTAGGGCACCCTGAAGGTAAAGGTGTAGCGGGTTAGGGTACCCTGAAGGTAAAGGTGTAGTGGGTTAGGGCACCCTGAAGGTAGAGGCGTAGCGGGTTAGGGCACCCTGAAGGTAAAGGTGTAGCGGGTTAGGGCACCCTGAAGGTAGAGGCGTAGCGGGTTAGGGCACCCTGAAGGTAAAGGTGTAGCGGGTTAGGGCACCCTGAAGGTAGAGGCGTAGTGGGTTAGGGCACCCTGAAGGTAAAGGTGTAGCGGGTTAGGGCACCCTGAAGGTAAAGGTGTAGCGGGTTAGGGCACCCTGAAGGTAAAGGTGTAGCGGGTTAGGGTACCCTGAAGGTAAAGGTGTAGCGGGTTAGGGTACCCTGAAGGTAAAGGTGTAGCGGGTTAGGGTACCCTGAAGGTAAAGGTGTAGCGGGTTAGGGCACCCTGAAGGTAAAGGTGTAGTGGGTTAGAGCACCCTGAAGGTAAAGGTGTAGTGGGTTAGAGCACCCTGAAGGTAAAGGTGTAGCGGGTTAGGGTACCCTGAAGGTAAAGGTGTAGTGGGTTAGGGCACCCTGAAGGTAAAGGTGTAGTGGGTTAGAGCACCCTGAAGGTAAAGGTGTAGTGGGTTAGAGCACCCTGAAGGTAAAGGTGTAGCGGGTTAGAGCACCCTGAAGGTAAAGGTGTAGCGGGTTAGGGTACCCTGAAGGTAAAGGTGTAGCGGGTTAGGGCACCCTGAAGGTAAAGGTGTAGTGTAAAGGTCAAAGGTTGTGAGGAAAGCGTTGATTTATTGGGATGTGAGCCTGATTAAACTTAACTTTCTGAAACATGAATATATTGATCTGGGGGTTATTGAACGTTGAAACACGTCCATATTCATTCTGGATCACTGCTGAAACCTGTAAGATATTCTATTCGTTATATTATGATGATTATTGAGTTCTTGTTATGATGATTATTGAGTTCTCGTTATGATGATTATTGAGTTCTCGTTATGATGTTATGATGATGATTGAGTTCTCGTTATGATGATGATTGAGTTCTCGTTATGATGATGATTGAGTTCTCGTTATGATGATGATTGAGTTCTCGTTATGATGATTATTGAGTTCTCGTTATGATGATTATTGAGTTCTCGTTATGATGATTATTGAGTTCTCGTTATGAGGATGATTGAGTTCTCGTTATGATGATTATTGAGTTCTCGTTATGATGATTATTGAGTTCTCGTTATGATGTTATGATGATTGAGTTCTCGTTATGATGATTATTGAGTTCTCGTTATGATTATTGAGTTCTCGTTATGATATTCTGATGATTATTGAGTTCTCGTTATGATATTCTGATGATTATTGAGTTTGTTATGATATTCTGATGATTGAGTTCGTTATATGATGATTATTGAGTTCTTATGATATGATGATTGAGTTCTCGTTATGATGATTATTGAGTTCGTTATGATATTCTGATGATTATTGAGTTCTCGTTATGATATTCTGATGATTATTGAGTTCGTTATGATATTCTGATGATTAAGTTCGTTATATGATGATTATTGAGTTCTTATGATATGATGATTGAGTTCTCGTTATGATGTTATGATGATTATTGAGCTCTCGTTATGATGTTATGATGATTATTGAGCTCTCGTTATGATGTTATGATTGAGTTCTGAGTCCATATTAAAACAGGAAAAGTTTTCATTCTGGATCACCGCTGAAACCTGTAAGATATTCTATTCGTTATATTATGATTATTGAGTTCTTATGATATGATGATTGAGTTCTTGTTATGATGTTATGATGATTATTGAGCTCTCGTTATGATGTTTATCGAGTTCTCGTTATGTTATGATTATTGAGTTCTCGTTATGATGTTATGATGATTATTGAGTTCTTGTTATGATGATTATTGAGTTCTCGTTATGATGGTTATTGAGTTCTCGTTATGATGTTATGATGATTATTGAGTTCTCGTTATGATGTTATGATGATTATTGAGTTCTCGTTATGATGTTATGATTGAGTTCTCGTTATGATGTTACGATGATTATTGAGTTCTCGTTATGATATTCTGATTATTGAGTTCTCGTTATGATATTCTGATGATTATTGAGTTCTTATGATTTGATGATTGAGTTCTCGTTATGATGATTATTGAGATCTCGTTATGATGATTATTGAGTTCTCGTTATATTATGATGATTATTGAGTTCTTCTCATGTTATGATGATTGAGTTCTCGTTATGATGTTATGATGATTATTGAGTTCTGGTTATGATATTCTGATGATGATTGAGTTCTCGTTATGATTATTGAGTTCTCGTTATGATATTCTGATGATTATTGAGTTCTCGTTATGATATTCTGATGATTATTGAGTTCTCATGATATGATGATTGAGTTCTCGTTATGATGTTATGATGATTATTTAGTTATTGTTATGATGTTATGATGATTATTGAGTTCTCGTTATGATGTTATGATGATTATTGAGTTCTCGTTATGATGATTATGGAGTTCTCGTTATGATATTCTGATGATTATGGAGTTCTCGTTATGATATTCTGATGATTATTGAGTTCTCGTTATGATATTCTGATGATTGAGTTCTCATGATATTCTGATGATTATGGAGTTCTCATTATGATATTCTGATGATTATTGAGTTCTCGTTATGATATTCTGATGATTGAGTTCTCATGATATTCTGATGATTATGGAGTTCTCGTTATGATATTCTGATGATTATGGAGTTCTCATTATGATATTCTGATGATTATTGAGTTCTCGTTATGATGTTATGATGATTATGGAGTTCTCGTTATGATATTTTGATGATTATGGAGTTCTTGTTATGATATTCTGATTATGGAGTTCTCATTATGATATTCTGATGATTGAGTTCTCATTATGATATTCTGATTATTATGGAGTTCTCGTTATGAAATTCTGATTATTGAGTTCTCGTTTATTGAATTCTCATTATGATATTCTGATGATTATTGAGTTTGTTATATTATGATGATTATTGAGTTCTCATGATATGATGATTGAGTTCTCGTTATGATGATTATTGAGTTCTTGTTATGATTATTGAGTTCTCGTTATGATGTTATGATGATTATTGAGTTCTCGTTATGATGATGATTGAGTTCTCGTTATGATGTTATGATGATTATTGAGTTCTCGTTATGATGTTATGATGATTATTGAGTTCTCGTTATGATGTTATTGAGTTCTCGTTATGTTATGATGATTGAGTTCTCATTATGATATCCTGATGATTATTGAGTTCTCGTTATGATATTCTGATGATTATTGAGTTCTCGTTATGATATTCTGATGATTATTGAGTTCTCGTTATGATGTCTTACTGGAGTCGCCGGGGAGAGCCATGCGCCGAGCTTTGGGAGGAAGATCAGGAGCCGGAGTCGACTCATCAGGAAGAACTGAACCTGAACACACAAACACATTTACGGGGAGATAGAACAGCGTCTTGGCCGTGTATGGCGGCTGCCTGTGAGAACAGACAGAACACGGTACTCTGCTAGAAGTAGAACTCTCTTACAACCAGCATGTGTGTTTGTCCTAAACTCACATCCTAACCCTAACCCAGAGAGAGAGAGAGAGAGAGAGAGAGAGAGAGAGAGAGAGAGAGAGACAGAGCTGCATGCTTCTCCTTCTCCTCCCATTGTATACAGCTTTTTAAAAAGGCTGTTTTTTTAAAACAGTCTGGCGCAGCGATCACTGCACATGAAACATCACGTTACAAACAGCTCTAAAGATTACACTGCAGTTCCTGCAGAACAGGGAGTGCTGTTTGTTTAAGTCCTGACACTCCCAGCAGGTTTCACCACCCACACACACACACACACACACACACACAATGGAAAAGAAAGATATGTTTGTGGAGGATTTAGTTTTGTTGGTTTTCTTGCCTGTACTGAAATGTTCTTATCTTTTATTTATTTAACATATTCGACATAAAGTAAATAAACTAAAATAAGAAAGAAGACCCACTCTGCTTCCTCTCCAACATATCTTTATATTTAGTTTGCTGGTTGTGTGAACGCCTACCAAACAGACTCAGAGATAGTTACATAAAGCTGACGATGGAAGAGAGATTACTCTGAGAGAACAATGGGAGGGGGATTAAAGGTGTGTTCAGGTGTTTGTCTTCAGGATCAGAGTTCACAGAACCGGTCTGACCACATACACCTGACACACACACACACACACACACACACACACACACACACACACACACAGAGAGATTTGTTTAACGCACTACCACAGTGTTTGTATCAGTCTCCCCTATGGAAATGTGTGTCGTTTGCATAATATGGTCACTTATTTTGTAGAGCAAGTTAAAATGTCTATGGGTCAAACTACCGCACATGTACCACCTGGATACTGTCAGCACGGATCGGGTACTGACAGATATATTGGTACAGATCGGAGAATATGCAGGGAACGTTATTACAGACGGACTAGACACACTACGGGAGCTTCGCCTGCACGGAGACCAGAATCTCAACCAGCGGTGTCGCTCGACGCTGCTAGCCGGCTAGGGGAAGCTAACGCTAGCTGGCCACCTGTCCCACCAATCCTGCTTCCAAGTGTCCGACAACAAACTGGACTAGCTACATCCAACTTAAATGAAAGTCCCAATACATCCATGGTGTTAACACGGACTGGTGCAGAAATTAGGTGACTTGTGTCCAACTAACTGCTGGTGGTTTGACTGTTAAATGCTGACCATTGTACATTCCACGCTACTTCACGGCCATGGTTTATTTTTCTTTTCTGCTGGCTAGATTGGCTACCTCACATACTACTACTACTACTACTACTACTACTACTACTACTACTACTACTACTACCCGGCTAAGAAGGGTACATTTTAAGTTAAATGTTGAAATGTTTTTCTTAGTGACTTGAATTATTGTATGTTTTGGCGAAGCCGTGGTACTATGTTTACTTACCTGGTGGCTAGACTGGCTACCTCATATGTTCAGTGTCAAGCTAAAAAAGCTGTCAAAGAAACTGTTCAGAACAGGCCACTTCCTGCACTTTTTAACTCTCCATTGTTAATTGCAATTCTGCACTGTATTTACATTTCAAAGACTTGTAAGCAACAGTTTGCACTTTTTCCAATAAATGGAACTAATTTTCTCAACACATCTTTGAGTCATGTTGTCCAGCATTTGCAAGCTGTAGACTCTGTCCAGTCAGAGACATATATTGTGTAATTTATGTTTTTAGTTTCCAGTTCAATTAATTAAATCCAACTAAATGGAACACTCTCAAGATGTCACCAAAATCACTCTGTCCCCTTTAAATCTTTCAGAAAATGATGTAAGTGTATCGAATTATATCGAATCGTATCGTTGGCTGAATATCGTGATATATATCGTATCGTGAGCTGAAAATATCGTATCGTGAGATTTGTGTATCGCTACAGCCCTAGTGTGTGTGTGTGTGTGTGTGTGTGTGTGTGTGTGTGTGTGTGTGTGTGTGTGTGTGTGTGTGTTACCTGTGACTCCGCTGCAGCTAGCCTCACACTCCTCCCTGGAGTCAAAGTGGTTTTCATTGGCGTCACAGCCTCCGTAGGTGAAGCTGCGGCAG
>CM042430.1:40663120-40680620 GCA_023631565.1 Gymnocephalus cernua
TACACAACGGGTATGGTCTCTATATAATACACAACGGGTATGTCTCTATATAATACACAACGGGTATGGTCTCTATATAATACACATCGGGTAAGGTCTCTATATAATACACAACGGGTATGGTCTCTATATAATACACAACGGGTATGTCTCTATATAATACACAACGGGTATGGTCTCTATATAATACACAACGGGTATGTCTCTATATAATACACAATGGGTACATGATGAATGACTCGCATATCATAACATCCTGGAATATGAGGGGGTAAATTATCTAAAGTAAAACCGGTCATGCATAGACTAAAACAACTCAAAGCAACTATTGTGTTCTTTCAACAAACACATTTACTATCTAGTGAACTACAGAAAGTACCAAGAAGATGGTCTGGACGGGTATTTGCATCATCATACGCATCTAATGCAAGAGGAGTGATAACATTGATTCACAAGTCTGTTCCATGTCAAGTACTGAATGTTATATCTGACAAGGCAGGCAGGACTGTAATTATTCAAGGTCTGTATCAACCTTGTAGTAATAATAATAAATATATAAATATATATATATATATATATATATATATATATATATATATATATATATATATATATATATATACAGACGTGCTCAAATTTGTTGGTACCCTTACAGCTCATTGAAATAATGCTTCATACCTCTTGAAAAGTTATGAAATTAAAAGCTATTTTATCATGTATACTTGCATGTCTTTGGTATGTCATAGAATAAAGCAAAGAAGCTGTGAGAAGAGATGAATTATTGCTTTTTCTACAAAGATATTCTAAAATGGCCTGGACACATTTGTTGGTACCCCTTAGAAAAGATAATAAATAATTGGATTATAGTGATATTTCAAACTAATTAGTTTCACACATGTCTCCAATCTTGTAATCAGTCATTCAGCCTATTTAAATGGAGAAAAGTAGTCACTGTGCTGTTTGGTATCATTGCGTGCACCACACTGAACATGGACCAGAGAAAGCAAAGGAGAGAGTTGTCTGAGGAGATCAGAAAGAAAATAATAGACAAGCATGGTAAAGGTAAAGGCTACAAGACCATCTCCAAGCAGCTTGATGTTCCTGTGACAACAGTTGCAAATATTATTAAGAAGTTTAAGGTCCATGGAACTGTAGCCAACCTCCCTGGGCGCGGCCGCAAGAGGAAAATCAACCCCAGATTGAACAGAAGGATAGTGCGAATGGTAGAAAAAGAACCAAGGATAACTGCCAAAGAGATACAAGCTGAACTCCAAGGTGAAGGTACGTCAGTTTCTGATCGCACCATCCGTCGCTTTTTGAGCGAAAGTGGGCTCCATGGAAGAAGACCCAGGAGGACTCCACTTTTGACAGAAAAACATAAAAAAGCCAGACTGGAATTTGCTAAAATGCATATTGACAAGCCACAATCCTTCTGGGAGAATGTTCTTTGGACAGATGAGTCAAAACTGGAGCTTTTTGGCAAGTCACATCAGCTCTATGTTCACAGACGAAAAAATGAAGCTTTCAAAGAAAAGAACAACATACCTACAGTGAAACATGGAGGAGGCTCGGTTATGTTTTGGGGCTGCTTTGCTGCGCCTGGCACAGGGTGCCTTGAATCTGTGCAGGGCACAATGAAATCTCAAGACTATCAAGGCATTCTGGAGCGAAATGTACTGCCCAGTGTCAGAAAGCTCTGTCTCAGTCGCAGGTCATGGGTCCTCCAACAGGATAATGACCCAAAACACACAGCTAAAAGCACCCAAGAATGGATAAGAACAAAACATTGGACTATTCTGAAGTGGCCTTCTATGAGTCCTGATCTGAATCCTATCGAACATCTATGGAAAGAGCTGAAACTTGCAGTCTGGAGAAGGCACCCATCAAACCTGAGACAGCTGGAGCAGTTTGCTCAGGAAGAGTGGGTCAAACTACCTGTTAACAGGTGCAGAAGTCTCATTGAGAGCTACAGAAAACGTTTGATTGCAGTGATTGCCTCTAAAGGTTGTGCAACAAAATATTAGGTTAGGGGTCCCATCATTTTTGTCCATGCCATTTTCATTTGTTTTATTATTTACAATATTATGTTGAATAAAAAATCAAAAGCAAAGTCTGATTTCTATTAAATATGGAATAAACAATGGTGGATGCCAATTACTTTTGTCAGTTTCAAGTTATTTCAGAGAAAATTGTGCATTCCTCGTTTTTTGTGGAGGGGTACCAACAAATTTGAGCACGTCTGTATATATAGGCCAATGGGCCTTTTCATGTCTGTCCCCCTACTATTCATGATACTGTCCCCCTACTGTTCATGATGTCTACTGTCCCCTTACTATTCATGATGTCTACTGTCCCCCTACTATTCATGATGTCTACTGTCCCCATACTATTCATGATGTCTACTGTCCCCCTACTGTTCATGATGTCTACTGTCCCCTTACTATTCATGATGTCTACTGTCCCCCTACTATTCATGATGTCTACTGTCCCCCTACTATTCATGATGTCTACTGTCCCCCTACTATTCATGATGTCTACTGTCCCCCTACTATTCATGATGTCTACTGTCCCCCTACTATTCATGATGTCTACTGTCCCCCTACTGTTCATGCTGTCTACTGTCCCCCTACTACTCATGATGTCTACTGTCCCCCTACTATTCATGATGTCTACTGTCCCCCTACTGTTCATGATGTCTACTGTCCCCCTACTGTTCATGCTGTCTACTGTCCCCCTACTATTCATGATGTCTACTGTCCCCCTACTATTCATGATGTCTACTGTCCCCCTACTATTCATGATGTCTACTGTCCCCCTACTGTTCATGATGTCTACTGTCCCCCTACTGTTCATGATGTCTACTGTCCCCCTACTGTTCATGCTGTCTACTGTCCCCCTACTACTCATGATGTCTACTGTCCCCCTACTGTTCATGATGTCTACTGTCCCCCTACTGTTCATGATGTCTACTGTCCCCCTACTATTCATGTCTACTGTCCCCTTACTATTCATGATGTCTACTGTCCCCTTACTATTCATGATGTCTACTGTCCCCCTACTATTCATGATGTCTACTGTCCCCCTACTATTCATGATGTCTACTGTCCCCCTACTATTCATGATGTCTACTGTCCCCCTACTATTCATGATGTCTACTGTCCCCCTACTATTCATGATGTCTACTGTCCCCCTACTATTCATGATGTCTACTGTCCCCTTACTATTCATGATACTGTCCCCCTACTGTTCATGTCTACTGTCCCCCTACTGTTCATGATGTCTACTGTCCCCCTACTGTTCATGATGTCTACAGTCCCCCTACTGTTCATGATGTCTACAGTCCCCCTACTGTTCATGATGTCTACTGTCCCCCTACTGTTCATGATGTCTACTGTCCCCCTGCTATTCATGATGTCTACTGTCCCCCTACTATTCATGATGTCTACTGTCCCCTTACTATTCATGATGTCTTCTGTCCCCCTACTATTCATGATGTCTACTGTCCCCCTACTGTTCATGATGTCTACTGTCCCCCTACTGTTCATGATGTCTACTGTCCCCCTACTATTCATGATGTCTACTGTCCCCCTACTATTCATGATGTCTACTGTCCCCCTACTATTCATGATGTCTACTGTCCCCCTACTATTCATGATGTCTACTGTCCCCCTACTATTCATGATGTCTACTGTCCCCTTACTATTCATGATACTGTCCCCCTACTGTTCATGTCTACTGTCCCCCTACTGTTCATGATGTCTACTGTCCCCCTACTGTTCATGATGTCTACTGTCCCCCTACTGTTCATGATGTCTACAGTCCCCCTACTGTTCATGATGTCTACAGTCCCCCTACTGTTCATGATGTCTACTGTCCCCCTACTGTTCATGATGTCTACTGTCCCCCTGCTATTCATGATGTCTACTGTCCCCCTACTATTCATGATGTCTACTGTCCCCTTACTATTCATGATGTCTTCTGTCCCCCTACTATTCATGATGTCTACTGTCCCCCTACTGTTCATGATGTCTACTGTCCCCCTACTGTTCATGATGTCTACTGTCCCCCTACTATTCATGATGTCTACTGTCCCCCTACTATTCGTGATGTCTACTGTCCCCCTACTATTCATGATGTCTACTGTCCCCCTACTATTCATGATGTCTACTGTCCCCCTACTATTCGTGATGTCTACTGTCCCCTTACTATTCATGTCTACTGTCCCTTTACTATTCATGATGTCTACTGTCCCCCTACTATTCGTGATGTCTACTGTCCCCCTACTATTCATGATGTCTACTGTCCCCCTACTATTCATGATACTGTCCCTTTACTATTCATGATGTCTACTGTCACCCTACTATTCATGATGTCTACTGTACCCCTACTATTCATGATGTCTACTGTCCCCTTACTATTCATGTCTACTGTCCCCCTACTATTCATGATGTCTACTGTCCCCTTACTATTCATGATGTCTACTGTCCCCCTACTATTCATGATGTCTACTGTCCCCCTACTATTCATGATACTGTCCCTTTACTATTCATGATGTCTACTGTCACCCTACTATTCATGATGTCTACTGTCCCCTTACTATTCATGATGTCTACTGTCACCCTACTATTCATGATGTCTACTATCCCCCTACTATTCATGATGTCTACTGTCCCCCTACTATTCATGATGTCTACTGTCCCCCTACTATTCATGATGTCTACTGTCCCCCTACTATTCATGATACTGTCCCCCTACTATTCATGATGTCTACTGTCCCCCTACTATTCATGATGTCTACTGTCCCCCTACTATTCATGATGTCTACTGTCCCCCTACTATTCATGATGTCTACTGTCCCCCTACTATTCATGATACTGTCCCCCTACTATTCATGATACTGTCCCCTTACTATTCATGATACTGTCCCCCTACTATTCATGATACTGTCCCCCTACTATTCATGATACTGTCCCCCTACTATTCATGATACTCTCCCCCTACTATTCATGATACTGTACCCCTACTATTCATCCCTACTATTCATGATACTGTACCCCTACTATTCATGATACTCTCCCCTACTATTCATGATGTCTAATGAACCCTGGCAACAGCCATGCAGAACCACCCAGGGATATTTCAGGTCAACAGCATCATATTTCAGACTATAAGAGAATGGATGGAAGACTTTCATTACAGAGCTAATGGGAAAAGGCATATTGTCAAGCACAAACTATGACTATTAATAGTAGATTGAGGTTAATTGCAACCAAACTATACTTAATGATCAAGCCAGACGACACCAGTCAGTTAGCCCAACTTATTTTTGGGGGAATTCCTGGAATTGTTGGGTCTGTGTAAATTATAGTGTGGTCTAGACCTACTCTATCTGTAAAGTGTCCTGAGATAACTCGTTATGATTTGATACAATAAATAAAATTGAATATAACCGTGATGAGAACATACATAACTCCCGAAACAGTCCATAAGTTTAACCCTAACATTCTGGACACGCGTGTTAAATGTATGACAGAGAAAGGAACTTTGAGTCATTGCATCTGGACCTGTACACATATGAGAAGAATGTTGGAATGGCAGTTCCTGCGTCATTCAGAAATAAATGCTAATGCTAATGATACTGCACTTTACTATTTTATAATGTAGAGTACTTGGTGTCGTGTATTGTTGTGTGTGTGTGTGTGTGTGTGTGTGTGTGTGTGTGTGTGTGTGTGTGTCTCTGTGTGTGTGTGTGTGTGTATGTGTGTGTGTGTGTGTGTGTGTGTGTGTGTGTGTATTGACAGAGTGAGTTTCTGTGTGTTGAAGCTCCTGATAGCGGGCTGACCGGTCTGACCGGAGACTCTGATCAGCTGACTCACTCTACCTGTACAGGTGAGTGTGATGTCATCGAAGGAAACACATAACAAAGTTATGTTTCACCTTCTGCACAATGTTATTGTTATTATTCTTCTTCTTCTTATTATTATTATAAATGTCTGAATGCCTAAGGGTCAGCCGAGGGCTTAGTGATCCCAGAGGATGGAACCTACATCTAGACATAACTTTATTTAAACTAATTAAATATAATAATAACACATATTATTACTGTTGTTTGTCTGATGTTTTTATATTTTATAGATAATAAACTAATTAAATATAATAATAAAACATTATTACTGTTGTTTGTCTGATGTTTTTATATTTTATAGATAATAAACTAATTAAACATAGTAATAAAACACGTTCTTACTGTTTGTCTGGTTGGTTTCTCCCAGCATCCCCAGCGGTACGACGCGCAGTTCCTCCCCGCCCTCCTGGTTCTTTGTCTCGGCGTCTGTCGGAACCTTCTTGCGGTAAATCTTGAACTGCGTGCTGGGTCGAAACACGCACATGTCCCGGCCCTGCCGCACGCACTGGACCAGCATGCACTGCGGCTGTCCGTCCATGGGGAAGCCGAGCAGCGCCAGGTCGCAGCCCGCGGTCTGACAGCAGGCCTCGCGGCACAGCCGCGGGTCCGATCTCTCCACGGTGTTGTTCTGGCCCGGCAGCAGCATGGAGGCCAGGGACACCGGGTCCAGAGCCTGGTCCGAGTCCACATCAGGGTCCCAGGCGCAGTCCAGAGCCATAGCCGGCCCGGTAGCGATCAGGAGGCAGAGGAACAGCAGAGGCACGCGCTGCATCATCTTCGACATCAGGAAACTAAAAGCACTTCCTGCTTCTGTTGTCGCAGATATATTCACCTGAGCGACAGGTGAGGCCGCGCCCCCCACCGCCTGCGTCATGACGTGTGTCGTGTGTGTGTCTCTGTGGGTGTGTGCGTGTATGTGTATCTGTGTGTGTGTCTGTGTATTAAGGTCAGTATTTTATGAATTTTACAGTGTGTGTGTGTATATATATATATATATATATATATATATATATATATATATATATATATATATATATAAAATATCGCCGTTAATCTCTTCTCTAGTTGTGTTGGGAGCTGGTCTATAGGCGACTACGCAGCTCTGATGACTTTCACCTTGATATGTCAGCGTGGATGTTTACAGCCTACTGACTGTAAAACAGTTCATAATGAATGTTTAACTGAATAAACAGTCAGTAACAGTGTTTCCCACACAGACTAATGTGCGGCGGTGCGCCTCACAATCATCACCGCCCGCCGCACTTGCGTTTATTAATTTGTTTTGCCGCTATTTAAAACATGCAGCGTATTGGTTCAGCAGCATATTTCCTTCCCTGCTCTCCTCCGTCTCTCTGCCACGGTGTCTGCCAGTGTGTTAATGTCAGAGTCCCGACCGACTCTCAGCAAACCAGAGATTTCTCACCTTTAGAAAGTGAACTAGTCGTAGTTAGTCTGTGTTTCAGGAACAGGAGATGAGCCCCTGGTCTAATGCTCCACCTGGCTGGAGAAACCTGTTCTCAGAGACTCACTGTTAGTCATTATTTGGGTCGCACACATATTCTGAATGCCTTCGGCAGAATTCAGATTAGCCATTTTAATCTAGATTAATCTAGATTAATTTCAAGATTACAGTGAGATTAATCTAGATTAAAAAAATTAATCTATGCCCACCACTAATATATATATATATATATATATATATATATATATATATATATATATATATATATATATATATATATATATTAGGGCTGTCAGTTTAACGCGTTATTAACGGCGTTAATGCAAACCCATTTTAATGCCGATAATTTTTTTTTAACGCACGTTTAACGCATAGAGAGAGCAACGGGATCTGTTAGTCCACTTCTTTAACTGTCTATGGCCACGCCATGTCCCGCCCTACGAAGCAGCTGATTGGTTTGGTTTAGGCATTTCACCGCGAGTGGTGAGGATAGTGGATTGGTCAGGGGATAGGACCTGAACAAATGGAGTTACGTTACCTTGGACGCCTGGCCAATAGTAGTGATTGAAGGGCGGGTCTTGTAATTTCGCAGACCGGAAACAAAACAGACACAAACCGCGGCCGGTTTGAGCCAAAGACAGTATGGTTTTAGCTTGCTAGCCGCGTAGCTTGTAGGCTCGTCATGGCGATTAGCTTCGGAGCGAGTAGTGACTACAGTCAGTGAGAGAAACAAAGTGTCTCCTCTGTTCTTTCTGACCACGGTGGGAAACCTGGAGCAGGAAAACCCTCTCCTTGATTTTACGTTGGTTATGAACGAGAACGAGAACCAGGAAATGAGTCACGGGAAACCAGTTGCTATGACGACGGCTATGCCGCTGACGACGCTATGAGCCCATAGACAGTAGGACGAGCCACGCTCGCCTCAGGCATGAGGCAGTACTACCTGCAGTACTATCTGCAGGACTATCTGCAGTACTACCTGCAGTACTATCTGCAGGACTACCTGCAGGACTACCTGCAATGGAAAATCGAGGTAACAGCGTTACATTATGTGACAGATTATTAGCTCCAAGTGTGAATGTTAGTGTGAAATTGAACATAACGTATATGACAATGTTGTTTTCAATAAAAAAACAGTCACAAAGCAGCTGATCTACTTTTCCATGCTGATAAGAGAATTAAAATGAGAAAATATAATGGCACAAAAAGAAATCAAGGGACATTTAGAATAGATAAAAATGTGCGATTAATCGCGAGTTAACTATGACATTAATGAGATTAAATATTTTAATCGCTTGACAGCACTAGTATCTTTTGGTATGCATTTCAGAAAAAAATGGTTAGGATTCAGGTGTAATTGCAAATAGTGATTAATCATGATTAATCCACTGAAAATTGTGATTAATTTGATTAAAAATTTTAATCATTTGACAGCCCTAATATATATATATTATATATATATATATATTATATATATATATATATATATATATATATATATATATATATATATATATATATATATATATATAATATTTGGGGCTGTAACCGGCCGTAACTTACCTGTAGTAGTGAGGGAGAGGGAACATTAAATATAAATATAAAACAGACAAACAGTGCTTCACCTGTTCCTGGGGCTTCTTGTAATCGTAGATAAACTGTGCGTTCATGGACATCGGAAAAACGTTTTTCCGAGTGAAAACGTCACTATTCACGCCACTTCTTGTGGGAAACAGAGGTGGGAAACTTGGGCTAGATTTAGGGCAAACGATTCATCGAGTTACTCGAGTAACTCGATTACAAAAATTCCTCGAGGCAAAAACTCTGCCTCGAAGCCTCGTTAAATTCCTATGACGCGCACTATACGCGCAGGGATCTGATTGGTCCACACGGACCGTCGTTCAGGAAGCACACCACTAGTGCGCGATACATTTTGAATTTAGTTAGCGCGATGGCGGAGAGTAAAGATGTCCAGAAACGGCAGAGAATGTCTAAAGTTCGGGAAGATAACAAGGTGCAATGTGTCTACTGACCTGGCAGACCACAGCAGTACGACCTCAATGATTCAGCATCTGAACCGAAAACATCCGCTCCACGCCGTTTCACCGAGCGGCGCTGAAACAAGGTAACGTCGCCTAAGCAGCCGCTGATTTTAATCACATACTGGATTTGTAGCGATGTCGTGATGCGTGTTGACCAGATATGATGTTTAGCTTTGATGTTTTTAACTAGTAAACTTATTCACGTTCAATTGCAAGAGAGTATAGCCTAAAAAAAAAAAAAACTTCACACACACACACACATACCCTCGTCTCTCACTCTTCCGTGTGCACACACAAACACACACACACACACACACACAGGTTGCTAGGTTACCATAGCAAATAGGCTCACCCCAGAAATGATATATTATTTGTTAGTAGCCTAATGGTAAATGCTGCAGGTGTAGAAATCTACATACAACAGATATTTCCTTTGATGTCAGGGCGAGATTACAGCATCAAACTTAATTAAATTAAATTGCCAAATGTTGGAGTTGGAATAAATACCGCTGTTCTTTTGAGAAATAAAATCCAAATGCTTGATCATTTTACAGCCACATCATTTTCATTATACATTATTTGTTTTGGTTGTTTCAAAACGCAAAAAAAAATATCCGATTAATCGATTAATCGATCGATTAATTTCTAGATTAATCGATTACAAAAAGAATCGTTAGCTGCAGCCCTAGCTAGATTTATGGTGCGTTCTTTTTGCCTCGGAAGTCGGAGGTCACAACTGGGAATGACGTCACACACGAGTTGAATGCGTTCTTTCTGCAAGTCTGATTTTCATTGTTTCCATTAGCTCTAGACAGGTTAGCCATTGTTAGCAACGCCAGTTTAAACAACGTATACGCTGTTTTTTTGTGCATACAAACCGCGTGACAACACAGATAGAAGACAGCGCTGCGTGTACGGCTGATTTAGTGTGACACAAATAACACAGAAGTGCTTATAACTGTATGTTATAACTATGTTACTACAGCTTTCACAACTGTCGATACAGGGGGCAGCCATGTTGGATTTTCAGCTCGGGGTACTCGGTGGATGTACGAGTTCCGAGCTCGTAAATACGAGGTCAGGGGGCGTGTTTACGATTTTGACCTCGTAAAATACGAATTGCGAGGCAAAAAGAACGCACCATTAGCTAACGTGTTGTTGACAGCTGACGTACAGAAACGTGGCCGATGACCGTTAAACTGCGTTGAAGGGTGAGAATCCGTTCCCGTTCGTTGTCCTGTTGCTAACACCAACACCTGTCCGTGTGCTGTTTGAATGCTCGCGTAAGAAAACAGCAGCAAATCTTTTGGCCTCCGTGTTTTCACCCACCTGATGCTCTCGGCTACGCCCAGCAGCTGGTGGCAGTCATGCATCAAGTTGTTATGCCAAACGCCAATATAACAGAAGAAGAAGAACACGCATTCTGACCATGTGAACGCTCGCAGTCGGAATAGCAACGTAATCACGGGGGCGGTCCCTGATATTCCCAGGTGGCATGAACGCAGCAATATTCACCTGAAAGCAGGTGAGGCCACGCCCCCTCCTGCGTCATGATGTCACACAGGGACAGGCGTCATCCTGAATGTTTAGGCAACACGATATGAAGAGAGAACCCGTTCTGAGAAGACTTTAGTTTAAAATGATGATTCAGATTTATTCTGTCAAAGGTTTTACACATTTAAACTGTAACTCAGAAACATCTGTTATTCTCTTAGTTCAGGGGAAGCTTCTCACTACTGGTTGACTTGAAGTATATGTATTCATATACTATATATACATATATAATGTAACATATTAGGGCTGGGCGATAAAACGATAACGATATGTATCGCGATAGACATGTAATCAATATCAATAAAAAATGCGCTCGATTTTTTTTTTTTTTTTTTTCCTCGTCGGAAGAAACCAGAGGTTTCAAAGCAAGTTTGGTTGCGTGAACAAAGGCACTCGCTCTCTGGTAGCCTAGCAACGTAGGGAGTGACACGCTAACAGCCAATCATGTAACAGTATTGTGTTTGGTTGCGCCATATCGTTGTCTCGTGTTGGATTCTTCAATAACAGAAGCGGCGTGGAGTGATAAGTGGAAAATGCGTGAACCAGCGAGCGCGGAAGTTCTTGATGAAACGGGAAACGTCAGCTCGCCAATATGGCAGTTTTTTGGATTTTATAAGTCTTACCGTAGTCAGACCAATGTCCACACGGCACAGCCGTGTTCGCCAGCAACGTCCAACAACATCTGCAGCTGGAACCCCGCACAAGCAGCAGAGCACCAGGAGAGGTACTCTCAGCGCCTTATGACGGTAAAAGCTAAATAACGGAGGCAGTGGCATATCATATAGGCAAAGACATGCTTCCGCTGAGCACTGTTGAGAAGCCAGGTTACCATGGTTACCACCCCCCCACCATGTACGGTTTGCGAAATTACGAATCCCACTATGGCAACGCCAAGACCCGCCCTTCAATCACTACTATTGGCCAGGCGTCCAAGGTAACGTGACCCCATTTGTTCATGTCCTATCCCCCGACCAATCCGCTATCCTAACCTTAACCACTCGAGGTGAAATGCCTAACCCCAACCAATCGAACTGCTTCGGAGGGCGGGTCTTGGCGTTGCCATAGTGGGATTCGTAATTTTGCGTACGGTTTAGGCTGTACCGTGACTGTTAGACGGAGAATAATAATAACTGTTACTGTGCTGTACCAGGTTAGTTTTTTATGTTACAGATGTAAAGTCTACCTCAGTTTTATTTCAATTTCTCCTATGTTTACAAAACACTGCACATATTTTAAAACACTTCATTCACCAGAAGTGTTCATTGTGATTTTAGACTTATGTTTCCATTTGAATTATTTGAGTGTTTTCCATGGTTGTGTTGACATTTCTGCTTTTATAACTGAGATGATTATAATCGGAGGAAGGTTAAGCTTAAAATAAAAACGTTTAAATTGAATACATTTTTTCTCCTGGTCCTTATTTTAAATAGGTCATAAAAAATATCAATAATTATCGATATCGACTGATATGAAACATTTATATCGTGATACAGTTTTCAGCCATATCGCCCAGCCCTATAACATATACAAGTTGCTTTGGATAACAGTGAATTAATGTAATGTTTCTTGAAAACTACTCCTATATTTGCTGCATACCTAAACATAATAATGCTAAAATATATATTAAATATACATTATAAAAATCTCCAACCATAATAATTTTATCCAATATAATGATGGATGATAAAAAATCACTAAATTCAGACAAAAAATAACTGTTAGAGCCAGGCGGTCGATAAATTAAAATACAGTAAAATGGATTAGAATTACCAACTTTGGTAACCTGCAGTTCAAATGAGGAAACAACTCCAATGGGTACTGTCTGACTTTGAAAGCAGGCTTTATACACCACCGCGAGCCCTCCACCGCGAGCCCTCCACCACAAGCCCTCCACCGCGAGCCCTCCACCACGACCCGAGGTCCTGGGAGTACTGATAAAACAACAGTCAGGTGGACAAAGTTCAATTAGAGGGCCGTATTCCAAGTTTCTCTGCCAAGTCTCCGTTAGGAACAAGAAGTCAAGGCACCTATTAATAAGGATATCATTCGGAATAAAAGCATTTATCAGCGGCATTTTGAGAGACGCGGACCCACTGCTAGGTACAGCAGGGGCCCGGGCCAGGGGACGTAAACACCTTGGAAGTGATTCACCAGAGCGTTTCTTCAGGGTGGACAGCCTAATTGTTAAAATGGTCTGTATGGGACGATAGAGTGGTGATTGTGTAATAGCCACTGATGGGCTGTAAAGGGAGATGTCGCTGCTGACAATGTCCTGAGAGAAAGAAATGGTGCTGAGAGAAGAAGAGTCTGCGAAGGGGGTGTGTGGCGTAAACAGTCATTCGCGTGCGGCAGACTGTACAGAGTGCTGTATGTTAGCTGCTAAAAACGAGCTGCCAAGCTTGTTTGGGTGGAGACCATCGTTCCTGTAGTAGGAGGAGCGGTTCCAAAACAAGTTAAAATTGTCGATAAATCTAAAATTGTGGGCACAGCAGGTGTACTGGAGCCAGGTGTTCAGACTCAGAAGCCGGCTGAATAGCTCTGAACCGCGGGACACCGTTGGCAAGGGGCCACTGATAAAAACAGATTTGCCACTGCGCTCTAAAAGGCTAAAAATGTTGTTAAAATCCTTCCTTGTCTCATCCGATTCCCAACGTGCCATGTCATTATGGCCCACATGGATTATCACCCGAGTTATGGAGGGTGAGAGAGACTGCAGTAGGCCAGGCAGTTTCTCCAGAAGGACTGGGACCGTAGCTCCCGGAAAACAGCGAGTTGTAGCGTTAAAAAAGTGTATGTTTCTGGTAATGCTGTCACCCACTGTCAGAGCTGTCGGGGCAAAAAGGGGACGAGGAACCTGAGGGCTGGGCTGCTCATGGCTGCAAGGAGTACGGACTACACTGCATGACGGGACTGGAGAACTTTGTGAGCCAGCTGAATCGGTACTGAGAGGAGGATTACCTGCCAGGTCCGGTCGAGGAAGCCCACCGGAGTGACGGAGCACAGCCTCTTTGAGGATCCTGCGCCGAGCGGAGGCGGTCGAGGTCTGGGAGGAGGGAGGCCGCCGATATTGTTTGGAGAGTGACAGGAGAGGTGGAGAGACGGTCCCGTCAGAGTCCCTCTTGCGGCTGCGGACCACCACGTCAACCCAAGTTGACCCATCGAGTGGAGTAAAGCATGAAGAGGGTCGCTGACATGTGGCAGGGTCCCACGCCACAGTGTCTTGCAGGGCCGAGTCCAGCTTCTGAGACTGTCCACAGGCCAGATCTACGTAACTGGACAATAAGGAGTCCTTCCTCCGAAGTTCTTCCGACAGCCATCGGATGTCTTCTTTGAGGTTTGTGATTTGTTTATTTGCCTTAATTAAAAGTGCACTGTCCTCGGTAAAGCCAACGCAGCTATCACAGGCCGTCGTGGCAAGAGTGTTTGTGGTATCAGCAGTAGTGGTAGCAGTGGTAAGAGTAGGCCTATCCATTGTATTATCCTTTTTAGCAGCAGCCATTTATGAACGCGTTTTCTTTCCTGGCCTTTGAAAAGCGTCCCCGGCCTGGTAGCAGTTGGCTACCGCCGGCTCATGGGCCAAGAGTCTACCATCTTAACATATAACAGCCCCGAAATCACCATCACCAAACCCACCAGACTCCATGTAAATAATCAGGACTTTTAGCGTGTATAGAGCCAGACTCCATGTAAATAATCACTACTTTTAGCGTGTATAGAGCCAGACTCCATGTAAATAATCAGGACTTTTAGCGTGTATAGAGCCAGACTCCATGTAAATAATCACTACTTTTAGCGTGTATAGAGCCAGACTCCATGTAAATAATCACTACTTTTAGCGTGTATAGAGCCAGACTCCATGTAAATAATCACTACTTTTAGCGTGTATAGAGCCAGCATATCTCCACATGTAAATGGGTGAATTAAGGGTTTATTCCAACCAGACCAGAGTGGTGATTGTTGGAACAGTGGAAAGATGAACCAAGAATGCTTTTGGTAGTTTTATTTAGTTTCTGTCCACTTTGAATGAAGTGTGTTTTACGATGATAAAAGTCTTGATTATTTACATGGAGTCTGGCTCTATACACGCTAAAAGTAGTGATTATTTACATGGAGTCTGGCTCTATACACGCTAAAAGTCCTGATTATTTACATGGAGTCTGGTGTAGTTTGGTGATGGTGATTTCGGGGCTGTTTCATGTTAAACTAAAAGGATCTTACTCTTTAACTAAAAGGTCTATCTCTGTAGGGATCCATCCCATAATGTTGTCAGACACACTGACACTAAAAACAGTAAAAACAGGAACAAAGGGTCGAAAGAAACCAAAGTTATCCTCTAAAGAAGAGAGAATACAATATTATTAATAAAACTACTATCTATTCATGTATATTGTGCTATGATTGTTCAACATCACCATCTAGTCCACACTTTGCACTAACTGTACATTGACTCTACTTCATCTCAACATTTAATATCCATATAGACTGTCTGTTCATGTATACTGTGTTTCTCATGTTTCTACCGAGACAAACATTTGCAATAATTGTATATTGACCCCTTACTATTGTCATGACTCCAGCATCTTGAGTCTGTTTTGCTTTTGCTCTAACCTGAAGCCTGTTGGTCCTGAGTTTCCTGAACACATCCCTGCTGATTCTCCAACTACACACACCTGCTGTTGTCTGCAATCTGCACACCCGGTCCTGATTACCACCCCTGCACCATATAAGCTGTGACCTGACATACATTCCTTGCCGGATCGTTAGCGTAACCAGTATGTTTAGCTCTGTCGCTGACCTGCTTCCTGTTTCTCTGTCTGCAGTTTATCACCCAAGGGCGTGGGAAGGGGGGTGCTGAGGGTGCTGCAGCCCCCCTGCTGGCAGGAGCTGGATTTTATATATTTTTTATTTTTTAAATGATTACTAATTCACTGTCTGACATTATTTATATTTTTGTATATCAAATAATGAGGCAAATAGCAAAACGGGTTATGGATAGGTTCTAAAATATAACCTACTAATAATGAACCGTTACAGCTGATAGAGGTGACAGTGAACGTGAGTAAAGAGACGTGACTCGCTGAGAAGCAGCAGGCTGAGACTAGTTGACTGAACGTTAGCTGTAGAAGAGTATGTTGCAGAACAGGATACAAGAGTTTTTCTTCCGTAATAGTAATGCAGCTAAATTTAGCAAGATTATATCTGTAGATGTTACAGTTGATGTTTCCTCGTCCACCGCCGAGACAAACTGCTGATTATCTGTAGAGCCAGAGTCTGAAATAACGTCAGCAAGCAGCAGCCGAGGATGAGGATAAAATATACGACTGAGGAAGCCTAGTGACGAGTCCATAGCAACCAGTTCACGTGCTTTGAATGGTCTCAATGTTTTATTTCATGTGAATACTAGTTTACTGGAGGAGTAACTTAGTATTTGAAGTAATGTAGTAGTAATGCAGGAAGTGTGCATTTAGTTTCCATACTTATTATATTTCCACAACAATGTTAGTGAGTAAATCTACTGAAATGGCCTCCACACCATAACAGAGGAGTGGGATGCGTAAGAGGTTAACACGCCTACGTCATGGCTGTAAAGAACAATTATTATCTGTATGTCTGTGCCAAGTGCAAATCAGTATAGAAGTCATCAGTATATTGTAGGAGAGGTTTATGTGGTTTTTCATCATTATTTTGATTGTAGAAGAAGTATTGCTGGTGAAGGGGGGGTCATGTTTAATATTTCTGTAAATCCCAAAACTCCTCCACTAGCCCCTTAAATAAATAGCAAATAGTCCCTAAACTGTTGAAATCTACCTCGGGGAGAAATAATCAGGCATCCACTATTTTGTTATTCAGCCCCCTGGTCAGAAATAGGTTCCCGCGCGACTGTTATCACCTGATTGAAACTCACACCTGCCTGGCTGACAACTTCACAGTTGCATTCTGGGATCTGCACAAACCCTCCAGCCTCCCAATTCCACCCACTGCTATCCATCTGGACTTATTATTATTATATTCCATATTCATACTCCAAATAAATGCTTGCCTTGTTCTTTTCAACTTACCTTCTTACCTCCTGGTCTGTTTTGGGTTCCAGTACTTGACAAATCGTGATAACTATATTCTGCATTTAGACTGCCTGGTCATGTTTACTGTGTTATTACTGACCCACTTCTCTAACTAGACTACATCTTGCACTAACGGTATATTGACTTCACTTCCCAGCACTCATATTGACTATCTATGTATATAAACTGCGTTATAACTGATCACAGGTGCCACATCAATATCTTGCCCACAACTTAATTTTTGTACTCTGACTCTTTACTACATCTCTGCATTGGTACAGACTGTCTATTTCCTGTATATTGTCTATTTCCTGTATATTGTCTATTTCCTGTATATTGTGTTATCACCTTTCCACTTTTGCATATCCATCGACTTACTTACACCTCACTTCATGCCGACTTGTACTGCCTCCTTACTCTGTACCTTTGTAGCCTTTATGTAGCATATTGTATTCTGTTGTCTTGTTATCTTGAA